>SNQJ01S0062307.1:2347-17732 GCA_010110895.2 Picea sitchensis
ACCAAGACCTCACTTAATTTTTCTTTCCGGACCAGTTTTCTGAGTTAAAGCGATATAATCTTGAGTCTTCATCTATTAGACCACCTTCAAATTGATTCATTGTGACATAAAACTATGATGGGTATCGGGCTTACCTCTGTCATAATCCAGGGGTGACTTCTGGTGCTAATAGGATGTAAAGGAATGGAGACAGCTAACGAGGCATCAACCACGTGACAGACGCGTGTCCCTTCCTACCTCACATACCATGAATTTAAAGCAACTTCATTGCTACTAGAGCGCCATTAATCCTAGTGCGCTCTGCTCTTGCCTCTCGTCCATTAGATGGATCTGCCATTACCTTGGTCATGTGCGTCCTCTCCTCTCAGTGGTCTTTACATCATGTATTTCACCAGCCTCGCCTTCAACTCTATTCATTTCTGGCTGAGTCTTCCCGTAGTCTGCGCCCTCCTGTGGTGCTCCTTGGCCTTCTTCACCTTCTCATGTCCTTGTTTTCCTTTGCTCCGCTTAAGCCATGTCGAGACTGCGAGGGAAGTCCAAACACGACTCGAATTGGAAATAAAACCGACTGCATTTGGCAATTCGACCCCCGCCTACCCCTACACCTTCACATAGTTCATCACCCTCCTCGCCAACCTCTTCGGAGCAGTCCACCCATAGTCTCAATGGTATTCNGAAGTCCAAACACGACTCGAATTGGAAATAAAACCGACTGCATTTGGCAATTCGACCCCCGCCTACCCCTACACCTTCACATAGTTCATCACCCTCCTCGCCAACCTCTTCGGAGCAGTCCACCCATAGTCTCAATGGTATTCTGTCCCTCTCTTCACCTTATGCATGCAGAATTGAATGGTTCAACCTCCTGGGAAACTCATTGGGCTTCAACCCAGGGCCAATACCAGACTTGGCCTCCTCTTTGCAACCAACCCCAGTCGCTCCTCCCAAATCTCCTGAGAATTTTGCACCTGATCCCTCACCATTGCATTCGTCGCCGACCCAATCTTCGTGTGAAGGTTTCTTTGGCAGCCATGGGAAAAATTAGGAGCAGTCCCACTCTTTCTCAGACTGCGCCACCTATGCAAAGGTACAAGAAGACCTTGCAATTCTATAAGGCCTAGTGTTCGAAGTGCACAAGGAAGTGGATGACCTGCGTTTTCATTTGGAAGTCTTGGATGGGAAGGGGACACAAATCCTGCAAATGCTTTCAACATTGCATGGATCGTGTGACCCCTCGAAAGCGACACCAAATGCATCAGGGGGTGAAAAATCGATATTGGTCCCAGCTCCACACATGTCTTCGGTGGAGGAGGCAACACCAGACTTGGCCCCAATGCTCAAGGAAACCTCCCTGGATGCGGTGCCATGTTACAAGCCCACAACTTGAGAAACACAGGTGTCCATCGACATGTCATGCTGGTTTTTTTTATTACATTTTTCCACTTGTCGCTTTTAGTTATAATCTGTCATGTTTTTCTTACGTCAATCTTAGAGGGTATAGTACTCTGAGTGAATTGGTTTCTCTCATAGGGAGATTCTACTCCAGGTGTTTAGACGTTAACTTATGATTGGTTTTTTGATACAATGTTTTTGGATCTGGGAGACTGGCTGAATTGGTTTCCCCATGGGGAAATTCAGTAATTACAGTGCGGGATAAGTTGGTGGTGCTGTCATTTTTGTTTTTGAAAGGATTTTTATAGAAACTTACTTACAAAAAAAAAACAAGTAGTATAATACTTATATAAGAGTGTTAATTAGTTTGAAGTTTATCATAATTGAAATTTAAAAAATATTTATAATCGTGAAACTTAAAAGGCTTACTAAGAGGAAACTTAATTTTTAAATCTCAGTGAAAACTTCCTAATTCTTTTATAAAAATGCAAAGTGATTCTAAAAAAATATTATAATGTTAAAAAAATTCAATAACAAGTCATGGACAACGTTCAAGAATCCATACCAAATGTTTATTTGATATATTGAGAAGTTGCTAACTCTATTTACCAAATGTTTATTTGATATGATGCGAAGTGGCTAATGTTGTCTTGAATCTAAATCTGAGTGATGCCCCTGACATTCTACATGACATTTCAAATTTGAAGTCAAAGATAAGTAATAGAGTCGATGCCCATTACACTTAGTATTTTCAATCAAAGAAAAATATTACGATATTTATTGTACACTTGTCACTTATGCTTAGCATTCTACATGGTATTTTAGGCTTATCTTTGAGTTTGTACTGATTTTCTGGTAACACCCCAAGCCTTTTTACATTTGTTCCAGGTAAAATTATCATTCCTATGGTAGTGTCTCTTATCATAGTTATCATTATTATTTTAATGTTTGAGTAAATTTATTTACTAAATTCYTTTTTTTTTTGTAACTAGGGGAATCGGTAACAATGACAGTATCGTACTCGCRTGACACGGGGTCGAATCCTGCCGGCTACCTTATAACCCCTAGGGAGGAACACACARCTYGCAAGCACGCCCTCCGAGTAAATCGGGGTGAGAATCGAACTTGAGACCTCTTTTTACATATTTCCTTCCATTTACACGGTGCTTGCCAATCGGTCTACACCCCTACGRGCATTTACTAAAATCCTTTCACTTTCATCTTAAAACAAGAATTTGTTTTAATATTTATGAGATAGAAAATTATTATTTGTTTAAATATGTGTGTAAGTATTTCTCTTTTCATATGTGCAAACCACTTTGAATTTTGTTATAATTGTATAAAAATATTTAAAAATAAATATTTTAATAAAAATGTCAATACAATTATTTTTTAATATATATATATATATATATATATATATATAATTATTTGAAATAATTTTGTTTGAATTTTATTATATTAGTTTATTTGCAATAAATGCATATTATTTATTTGTAAAATTAATTTTATTTATTAATCTAAAATTTACCTGAAATAAATATAATTTAAAATTAATATAATATATTATATACAAAAGTAAAATAAAAATATATTAAAAATAAATTTGATGTAAATAATATTGTCGTGGTCTGTATATTAATTCCATCTATGCAAAAGTAATGGCGTGCTTGCGTTCTTGAACACTTGAGTTTGGGAGTTTAGTTGAGGTAAGATGGTAAACGGATATTGTTATGTAGGAAAAAAATATTTTATAAATGGACAAACCACTGTAGCATAAAGATGGGATGTAAAGGTTGAAAAAATGCAATGGAATGGAAAATAATAAAAACATGCCAAGGGAATTAAGATGATGGGGGGAAGTATAGACACAAGACAAAAAAACAGGAAACTACACGTGCAATATTATTAATTTTGTTCACAACGAAGATAGCTTGAATTGCATTATTGGTGCCTTTCATACAGAGAACAAACAAACATTGCACAAGTTGTAAAAAATTCCCACCGATCTCTAATCTACAGTAGTTCAATTGATCTCAAACTCCCCTAATAGAAAGTTTAGTAAACTCACTGGACGATAGTTCAATCAATCGTAACAAATACCCATAATGAAAATATTGCTCATACAACACATTCTAACCCGCTAGACACCTTAATATGAGTAGAGGCAACCAATAACTTACTATTACTACTCTNGAAAGTTTAGTAAACTCACTGGACGATAGTTCAATCAATCGTAACAAATACCCATAATGAAAATATTGCTCATACAACACATTCTAACCCGCTAGACACCTTAATATGAGTAGAGGCAACCAATAACTTACTATTACTACTCTAAATCACAACTGCAAAAAATACTACAAACCAAACATGTCACATATTAAAAAAAAAATCAAATGAAGATTGTAACAATTTCAAACCTCTTACATTTTCTTTACTGGAAAAAGGATAATTACAAAAAATTCAAAGAGACAATTTCAAAGTTGATTATGATCAGAAAGGAATGGCATTGTAAACACATGGAAAGACGTGTGTGACTGGATGGCCCATGATCCTCCCTCCCTTGGAATGAAGAAATATCCATACAAGAGCACCCACCGAACATTCCACTAGCGCAGACACCAGGAATGTAGTAAACCCTAATGTTCGACCGACTATCTTGCATCTGCAGGGATTGTTGTTGGTTCCACACTGAATACAAAATGGTAGTCCTCCCATCATCTTCTTCAATATCAATACCATGTAGATCATAGAGGCGATGGAGATATGAGGCCGTGGGAAATCCGATCAGAATGGATCAAATCGACGGATATGGAAAGAGTATTTTAATACTTTACTGTTAGTCTAAAGGATGACAAGAGCGGTTTCCAAGAAGGCATAAGTGGACAAAGATAGGTTGTTTTCCAAAACCTGCCAACCAATTGACAGGTTTTGGTGAAAATCTCTTCCTAAAGATTCCTTCGGCATAATTAAACAACATATTGTGTATTGGTCGTCATTAAATAATAATATAAATCATATTGTGAGGGTGGTGGTGGTAATATATATCATATTATGATAGTGGTGGTGGTTAAATTCTATTGAGAATCAAAATTGTTCTAACCTTAAAATAGATCAATTTTAAAATATTAAATTTAGTATGTCATGTCATTGATTGGAATGTCATTCAGTTAGAACCAGAGGGTGAATTCCAAGTACAACCAACATGCATTTTGGACTGGAAAACCAAGAAACTCTAGAATCGTCATAAATTTGGTAAAGGTCCAATGGACTTAGTACGGTCCTAAAGAAGCAACTTGGGAACATGAAGATGCTATGCGGGCATAATACCCACATATTTTTGTAAACTTTTGAAATTTTGATTGTAAATGTTTATATATGTATATTCTGCACTGAGGATGGTGCATAAATAAGGGGGAAGGGAATGTAATACCCCTAGGCCAAACCCCAATTGAAATGTAATTATAGTTGTGCACATAGGGTGGTGAGATGGGAACTTTTTGGATTTTGTATTATGTAATTTCACTATGAATTTAATAAAAAAGAATCACTACTACATACCATCTCAATAGAAAGAGTATGGGGGGATAAACTCCAATAAATGGAAATGGGGATAAGTGTCTAGGAAGGGAGCTAAGCCAAGGGAAATATTATTAAATATGTCTTAAAGTCACTTTGAGGGACATACCAATTTATCCTAAGTTCCCAAAAAAGAAGGAACAAATCACCAAATGGGTTCAAGGGAGTTTTGGGAAGTGGCAAGTGGCACTTCATGAACATGCAAATAAAATAACAAACCTTAGTGCATTTTGGGGGGATCTCAATCATTCATTCAACTCTTTGTTCATGTTTTCCTACTCTCCATCTCCCTGTTGTTGTTGTACGTACTTGTTGCCATCTCCATTTTTTGTTGAGGACACTTGGAGCGAGAGTTTCTTGGGAATTAAGCTAAAGAAGCGGGTTGTGAGGCCTGTGTGAATTTATCTCCAAGTGAGAGAAGTCCTACTGAAGAGGCGAGTTGTCAGGCATGTAAGCATTCTCTCCAGGTGAGAGAATTGTTGGGAATTGTTTCCCAAAAGGTGCAAAGATGCAACTACAGTACTTCGAGATTTCCTGTCCGACTTATTGTTGAAGCCCAGAAGGGAAGTGGGGTAGCTGATGGGGCACACTCCCTGGGTGGGACAAGCATGTGGGGAAATTAAACACTGTAGGCTGGTTGTTAAACTTGGAACCTGAGCTGAAATATGAGAATTGTTGTGGAGAGACCATGTCTGGATAGATTTTCCTTTCCAAGTGGAGTTTAATCCCCAGCTCGGGGGTGACCTGCTATCAGTTTAATCCCTCTAGAGCGTGACAAACTCTCGAAGTCCCGAAGGCTGAAGTATATCACAACCGTTCGTTGCGAAGGAAACATGGTGAGAGATCAAGAAGTTTGGAGGCCTATCACTTCGAAAGGAAGTCAACGGAAGAGGAGAAGATATGGACCATCATATCTAGAGGGACACATGGCGAAAATATGTCAACTTCATTTGAAAGAACTCCGGGAGGAACGCGTGCATAGGAGTCTGAAACTCCCGAAGCTTGAAGAGCCGAAGTGGATCGTGACCGTTAGATCCAGAAAGACACACATCGATAGATCGTGTATTTCGGGTGAAAACGCTCTGAGAGAAAGCGAGCGTGACGTTGAGACTTCCGAAGGCTGAAGTCTCGAACTAGACGAGAGCCGTTTATTTGAGGAGGATGCGTGGCAGAATATCTGCCATTTCGGAGAAAATTCACTTCGAGAGAAAAATGAGTGTGTTGAACAAGAACTCCTGAAGGCCAGAGAGCCGAAGTTCATTTGATCTGTCCATTTGCTGAGGACAGGTGTCAGCATATCTAACACTTCAAAATATAGTCACTTCATAGGAAGCAAGAGTTGAGAGTTGAAACTCCCAAAGCCCGAAGAGCAAAATCAATCATAGCCGTCGGTTTGGAAGGAGGGCACGTGTCGATAGACCGTGGAGATTTGGGAGTGCGTGCAACATGAGGAAAAGGGTCATTGATTGATATTTAACCAAGGTAGAAAGAGTACATATCTCAGTCGTTGGTCAAGAGGCAACACTCGAGATCACAAGATCGACGGTTGTTCTTAATTGTGGGGATAGAAGGTGATCGGGTTTTAAAAATCTTGGATCAGGCTGCAATCAAAACCACGATATTTCCAGAGGGATATGTGGCAGGTGCTAGTGAATTGTGGGGAGAAAAGCGGTGTAGTCTCAAACCACTCTTGACCACCCCGCAATCACATGATTATGTGAAGACATAGCCTGAGGTCACATACGGGAAAGGGCTAATGGAAGAGGAGCTAGCACCTGAAACTCGATAGTTCAGTAGCACGAATGAAGAGGTCGAGGGTGTCATAGAACCTGCACCAAAATATTGAAAGGGCTTGTGTTTAGTCACAAGTGAGACCATTAAGGTTTCATAGAACCGATTCGGCTCGGAGAATCGAAGATCCTTGACCGGGAGGTCGCGCAACCCGAGGGAGAGAAGGGGGGTATGCATCATTAGGTGAATATTGTGCCATGTGGCAATGTGTTATGGCACTTTCAGGTTGAGAAGTGGTGTGGCCCAAGTGCCACATGTCAAGCCAGGTGTCGGAGTTGGGTAAGGTCACGTGCCCTGAGCGCCAACTCGAATTCCACGTAGGACTCTGCATAAGCGAGACTAGGAGGGGAGTTGACCGTTTCAGAGTACTACTCTGAAGGGTTCAGAGTATGACACCGAAAGGAGATCTAGCCGTTGATCGGAGTGTGTGCACGAAGAACGACAACTGTCGATTTAACGTGGACCCCCTTAAAATAGATCGATTTTAAAATATTAATAAATTTAAGATATGTATATATATATATATACTATTTAAAAAGTAGTATATAATTTAATAAATATAAATATTTTATTTATATTATTTAATAAATATAAATATTTTATCTATATTATTTTTATTTTTAAATAATAAATTTAAATTTATTGTTTCAAAAAATTAAATTATTATAATATATTTGAGAGTGTAGGTTTTCATAGTTAGACATAATGTTGAGAATGTTTTTGGAAAAACATTATTAAGTACATACATACTACATACTATGGTCACCTACGTTTTCACCACCTTAAATACATACTACATGTATATCTCCTTAGATTTTAACAAGGAGTCTTTTTCACCACCTTAAATACATATTACATGTATATCTCCTTAGACTTTAACAAGGAGGTAAATTTTAAGGAGATATACATACCCTACACCCCTATGGATTTGAAATTGTGACCTCTTAGGAGGAAACACATGTTCTTAACCATTAGGCCCACTCAAGTTGTATATTTTTATACACTCAACATCTTTAAAGGTTGAATTCAATAACTTATTTTCCAGTGAACTTCTCATCGTTATTAAGTAGGTGAGCATAATAATATATTTTTACACATTTAATATTTTAAACAATTCAAACCAAGAAATTGTTTAATTAGTTACAAAACTTTAGATTAAAGTACATAATAATATTTTTTAGACACTTATTGACTTTATCAATTCAACCCAAGAACTTGTCTAACCAATCACAAGTTACATGCCAACATATGCATAATAATAATAGTGAGCATATCCCCACTACTTGTTTATTTATGCAACAAAAAAGCCAAGAATGTGCATTAAAGAGCATTTCATACACATTGAAAACAACTAGCATACCCCTGAAATTCAGGGAAGGGAACGTCGAACAACAAATTGTATATGTTGCAAAAGGGTTTTTATTAGGGAACGTCGAACATAATGCAAAGTGTATATGTTGCAAACAAATTTGAATTTTATTTTTTTAAACTATAATGGGTTGCACTCTTATTATTCACCTTCTTTCTATGCCCCTTTTAAAGTCCATATATTTCGTGGACGTAGTCTTCCCTTTATAGATACCTAACTCCTCTTAAACTTAAAAAAAACAACAGTCAAATCTTAATTATGGAGTGGTGAAAAGAGGTGAAAGGGTTTTCCCAAAAAACAATCTTGGTCGACATGGTTCAATGATGAATCCATGTAGTCTCTTGTGATTAAACATCCAAGAAACCCATAACTATGTTTACACAATGTGAAGAATGATGATCCATCTATTTGGCTAATTAAAAGTTAGGTATTCAAAACATGTCAATGATGAAAAGTATTATATACATTTCTACAACATGGTAGCATCAATATGCAATGATGAAGAATATTACATCCACTTGTACAACAAGGTAGCGTAACTAAAGACGATGACACCCAACCATGTGTCAAGTGTGGTTGATCACAATTGCAAGTAGCCAATGCATATGTGTGAAAGACAGGTAAAAAACAAGGTTGCCAGAAAAAATAGAATTAACTAAAAAACCAGTGAATGAATGAATAAAATTTGAATCTAGCACAAAATCTACTCATCTTATAATGATGACATGTTATGATTATATAAAAACAACTCCGTATAATTGAAATTATGTTTCAACTTGAGTATCTAGTAGTATTTATTATTAAGAAAATCCATGAAAATAATTTGAAATTCAAATCTTCTCCGTGACATAAGAATACACTACCCTCGTTATTACAATATCTTCTTTGAGCAAATAGTATAGGTGAAAGTTGAGAATTGATACTAAATATCTTAAAGCAATAAAAAAAATTAAGTTGAGCATGTGAAGATGGAATATGTTTATGGGTGTATGAACTATCCTTATTTATGGAATGATGTGCATGACATAGTTAGTTGTTCATACCACAACTATATTATTATATTCTCAACACAAATAAAAGTAGATCAAATGCCTCTATGCACTTTCCCTTGACATTTGTGAATCTATCGTGGGGTGCTTGGTTCTTTCTAATGTTCAACTCATCCACTTCCAATGATTGTTCCTTGTGTCAGGGGAGGAAACTACGAGAGGGGGTTCTTTTTATTCCCTAAAGACGAGAAGGTAAGATTCTATTGGAATCTTGGCATACTTCGAACATATGGAGGGAAGCTTGTCTTGGGTATTCAGCAGCCCCTAGTATTAAGGAGGGGTTTCAAAATGATCGCCTCGAACAACATGGAGGAATCTTATGCGGTATATCAAGGAGTAAATATGGAAAAGAAAAGGCATATAACACAACTAAATATAGTGGGTGATTTCAAAAACACTATTCGGTATTTTTTCTCTGGATCCTCTCCCAAAGATATTGGATTGAAGGTATTAATTGAACATATTTAGATCTCGTTGGAAAACCTCTATGTTCAGTTCTATCATGTCTTTCATAAAGATAATGCATTTTCTGATGAAATGTCCAACAAAGACATAGGATTATCCCCTGGTTCATTAGGAGTGTATGGAGACGTTCATTTTGAAACCCCTCCTTAATACTAGGGGCTGCCATTAGGATTCGGGCCCGTCAGGGCTACGTGGAGGTTCCTATTCTTCCGCATGGAATTTTTATGCAATTGTTATCAATCCTATTGAAAAAATATTACTCCAACACCTAGGTGCTTTGTTATCTAGTGATTTCCTTACTGCAATCAGATTAGTATCTCACAAAACAATAATACACTACTGAAATATTCAACTCAATATCATGCAGCGAACGCATAAACTAGGAAACCAAATCAAGCACACATGAACACCAGAATTTTTGGGTAAATAACCCTTGAAAAACCTCGGAGGGAAAACCAATGCTGAGAATGATTTTATTATGCTAAAATCAAGGCTCCCATAATAGGGATAATGGACCACTGAGAGAAATATAATTGCAAACTAACCTGGCAAGGTCTAACCTGTTGTAAAACAAATTTTGGCACATTTTTCTAGAAATCCATGACTGTCTCTTCAATGACCCGTGGATATCTGCGACTTTCCCCACTATGAACCATGAATTTCCATGACTGTTTACACTGTGACCCGTGGATATGTATTAAAAGTCCGTTCGAAAATCTCCGTACGGTCCGACTCTTTCCCGTGGCTTTCTTCTACTGAAAATCACCTGCATATGCCTCTGTTCTCTCTTCTCCTTGAGCTGTATGATCTCTAGATGAAAGTCCTTCTTCACCTATCTAATATCTTGAACCACAGTCCTTCGTGATCCAATACTCTGTTTGTTGACTCTCACAACACAACTCCTGTCAAGTATCAACAAAAGTCCTTCTTTGCTTCTACACTCTCTAATGACTCCACACTAGCAAAATTGCTTCTTTGATATCTATGTGTGAATGTTTCTTCCTCCTTCACCTAGCCTTGCTTTTATAATCATGAGTTACAATCTATTTCTAATATCCAAAGTGATCTATGGTTGAGATACTTCTGACACTCACTTGAGATTTAGATTACATGTTGCTTACTAAGTGCTTTTAGGATGTTTCTTAAATAACTCAATTAACTAATTACATAATTAATTCATAAAAACAATTTACTCTAATAATTCATTTAATTAATGACATTAAAAAAAAAGTATTCCATTCTGGAAGACAGATATCCTGCATGCTTCTCCCCTTCACCACTTTCTACTCGAATGCCCACCTCCTCTGGAGGGGCCTCGCCCCCCCCAACCTCCTCCCCCCCTCTCCCCCGATGTAGCCTCCTTCTCCTCCCTTATTGATTCCCTTCCCAAGAAGGAAAAGCACGCCCCTTCGAAGTTCATCAATAAGCTCGATAAAATTCCCCCAGTCTAGATCCAAGGAAGCTCCAAAACCCTCACCCTAAAATTTGAAGATCATGCTCTCATTGGCCAATTCACTGGAATATGGTTGTTGTTGAGAGAAATGGAGATTTGGATTGACAAGAATTTGAAGCCCCATTTGAAGTGTAACCTCTCTCATTTTCTTTGTGGAAGGGTTTTTTTCTCTTTTTTATTCAAAGAAAAACCACACCGAGACCTCATCTTCAGAAGTGGCCCATATTTCATGGGCTCAAGAGGTATGTACCTTAATAGTTGGACCCCATATTTCAGTCCAGAAAATGAAATTCCCAATGTCGTTCCTGTCTAGTTTCACCTACCTTTCCTTCCCCTTCATTGCTGCAATCATGAAATGATCCACAGTATAGGAAACACCCTAGGAAAATTTATAGATAGAGTTGAACCAAAAGACGGTCTCCAAGCTTGTGCATGGATTTTTGTGGAAGTTGACCTTAAAAAAGGACTTCCTGAAGTTGTAAATATCACTTTGGACAAATGGACTTATTTGCAACAAGTTGACTATGAACATTTACCCTTCAAATGCAAAGTGTGTCATGAATATGGACATTTCGCAAAAAACAATCCAAAACCCCCTCCTGAAGTTCCTCCTGAAGAGACATAGAAATGGAAACAACCCAAAAGGAAAATGCATCCTCAACAGGGAGCAAACCTCAAAGCCCCTTCTTTTTCCCCCTCTTCCTCTGCTCCTGATCCGTCTCAAGACCTAGATCCCCCCATCCGCCCGAAACTCACAAAATAATCCTTGAAGATCCCCCTCCTTCACTTCCCTAATCCATCCCTCGTCTTGATCCTTATGCAAACCCCTCCTCCCCCCCCCTCTCCCCTGATTGTCCCTTCCCATCCCGAAGAAGGAGAAGCAAAAGAAATTTCATAGGACGGCTCAAAATCAGACTCCCACACCTCCCTGATCAAGAAAGTAGGATGAAAATCAAACTTGCAAAAGCGTGAACCAACAACTAGAAAAGAGATCGAACTGGGAAAGCAGATAACTTTAGACCTACATACCAAGAAAGAAACAAGACATACAAGAAATCAAGGTGGACCCAACCCCCACAAAGGGGGAAATTACAAGTCGTCTAAATGATAAAAGACATCTCCTGGAATTGCAGGGGACCAGGGATACGTCACAATCTCTTGTTGATACACGACCTAATTAAGGCAGAAAACCCACAAGTCCTTCTTCTCTAGACAACAAAAATGAAGGACGTTGACATCCTTCAAGAAAGAAATTACATCTGGCACACATGAAAAGGAGTAGCAATAAGCTCAAGAGGAGCCTCGATAGGCATCTGTACTCTTTGAAATCCAAGAAATTTCAGCCCGCAAAGCTAGCAGTCCATGACCCATTGGATTCAAACAACTCTGGTTCACCATCCTACTGGTAAGACCTTTTCTATTTTTAATGTGTACATTCCTTCCATCTACCATAAAAAAATAGACTGCTATAACTCTCTTCAAGATTTATGTGATCATTTTGACCACAAAGATCTCATCTTTGCAGGAGATTTCAACACCATTCTTTACCCTAAAGAAAAAAAAACGTGGCTTTCTAGTCATAGACCCCTCAAGAGAACACTTCGATGATCTTATTTCCTCTTTCAATCTCATGGACATTAAACCTGCCAATAAACGTTTTACTTGGTCTAATAGACACGTGGGATTGGGACACATTACTGCCCACCTGGATTGCTTCCTTCTCAACACCTCTTTCCTTGATGACTCCCTATCCCCTCCTTCCGTATCCTCCCTTGGTATAGCTCAGATCATCGCCCCATCTCCCTTTGTCTCCCCCCCTCTGAAAACTTTGGCCCCATCTTCTTTAGATTCAATCCTCTATGGATCTATGATCCTTCCTTCTTTGAGACTGTCTCCTCTACTTGGAACTGTTGGATAAAGGGCTCTCCAAACTTCATTTGGGAACATAAACTCAAAAGAACAAATAACTTCCTTAAAGAATGGTCTAAATCCAAAAATGAAAACAATTTAGATAACAAAAATAATAAAATTAAGGCGATGGAAGAAACCAGAAGGAAAATGGAAAAAGAAGCAATCACCCACTCTCTCCTCATTAAGGAACATCAATATTTCATAGATTATCAAAAAATTGTGCACACAATGGAGGATCAAATCAAGAAGTCTATGGTTCAAAGCAGGGGATCGAAACACCAAATATTTTCAAAGGCAGGCCAAAGCTAGACTCTGGAGAAATAAATTATTTGAGATCACTACAGAGGATGGGACCAAAATAAACGTTTCCACCAAATCCAGGAGGAAGCAAAAAGACACTTTGAGAACCTTCTAACTGAGGAAGGGAATGCCAACCTCAACATTCATGAAGACCTGCTAAAAACATTTTGAAAATTATTGAGCAAGAAGATAACATCAGGATGAACCAAGAAGTCACAGAAAAATAACTCCACGAGGACCTATTTCAATTACATCGAGACAAATCCCCTGGACCTGACGGTTTCAGTGCCCAGTTCTTTCAAAAGTGCTGGCATATAATCAAGACAGAACTCTTGCAAATGATAAAGTATGTCCAGAAATATGAAAAAATTGTTGGCAACACAAGCACCACTTTCCTATCTCTCATCCCAAAGGAATCAAACCCCTCCTTCTTCTCCATATTTAGACCCATTTCCCTTTGTAATGTCTCCTACAAATTTATCTCTAAAATCCTAGCCAATCGTCTCAAACCTCTTCTCCATAAGCTCATTTTCCCCAACCAAAATGGTTTTGTTGAGAAAAGGCAAATGATTGATAACATCAATCTGGTATAGGAAGAAATTCATTCAAGAGGGAAGTTAGGGGATCAAGGTACGATAATTAAAATAGACATGGAAAATTCTTTTGACAGGGTCATACATAGCTTCATGTTTGTTGTTTTAACAAGGTTTGTCTTCAACCCAAAAATACTCTCATGGATCTCTACTTGTATCTCAAATCTTTGGATTTCCCTGCTGATAAATGGTAGGCCTAATGGGTTCTTCAAGAGGTCTCGAGGATTGCGTCAGGGATTCTCTTTATCCCCCCTCCTCTACATCTTAATGGAAGAAGCCTTGGGAAGGCAACTTGAAAGAGATCACCTCAACAAAGAAATCCCTGGTATAAAAATAGCGCGTGGTGAAAAAAGAATAAATCACTCGCAATTTGCTGATGATACCCTCCTAATTGGTGGGGCTTCTATCACCATAGTTAAAAGAYTAAAAATACTYTGGAAAATTTCACCCACACCTCAGGGGGACTCATCAACAGTGCCAAATCCCATATCTATACTTGGAACTCCTCTCCAAGAGAAACCCAAACCATCGCCAATATTTTCCATTTCYCCCTCATTAAAAAWWGGMAAACTTTCAAATACCTTGGCATTCCCRTCTGCCTCAATTCCCTCCCTAGTTCCACTTGGAACCAAATTMTGGATAAAATCAAGATCAAATTTAATCAATGGGGCTCCTTCTAGCTCAATATGACAGGTCGATTTGTTCTTCTAAAATATGTGCTCTCTGCTCAACCTATCTTTCAATTCTCTACCCTTTCTCCTCAAAGMATAAAAAACTCCATCTCCYGATATTTGARACTCTTTCTCTGGGAAGGGGGAAATATTGATACTAAAAAGTTCCATCTTGTTAATTGGAACACAATAAAAAATCCTAAAGTTAATGAAGGACTGGGCATCAAAGATCCAAATCTTGGCAACCTGGCTCTTGGCTGAAATTTTTTATGGAGTCTAATGACTAGAAATTCATAATGGTGGAAAACAATTCTATTGAAAAAATACTTATCAAGGGGAAGACTCAGGTGATTCGATCCTCAACACTGCACTAGGAGAGGATCTCCCATTTGGAATCTTCTCTCAACCTCCATCCCTCTTGTTCAAAGTCAGCTCACCTGGATACTAGGAAATGGGAAAAGGATTATGATCAGGATGAATAGCATTATGGGAAACCCACTGATTTGGCAATATATTCGACTTCGACCTATTCTCATTTGGTTAAATTCGCAAGATATTAAATATGTCTGTGACATATTTGATTGGAACAATGAAACAAGGTAATGGATTGGATGGAAACTCCAAAATATCCTAGTAAATCTCCAGGAAGAGGCCCAATTTTTTAAACTCCTCTTACATGGTTGTGCTCCCATTCACATTCTCTTTAAAGATAGAAGAGGTTGGGGCAAGAGAAATTAATCTATCAAGCATGGGTACAACTTCCTTTTAGCTCAGGCGGGTCTACCTCCTAAGGAGAAGATCTGGAAAAA
>SNQJ01S0062307.1:23911-68431 GCA_010110895.2 Picea sitchensis
TTCAACTTCTCCTTCTGCTTCTCCAACCATCTCTGATGAAGCTTCTTCTCTAGGACCCAGGAACCAGACCTTGGAATTAAATGTCTCTCTGCAGAAGACATAATATGAGGAACTCGACAGTCAGGATGTGCACAATATTTTTGAGTAAATGCCATTCCTTTTTGTTTATGTATTAGGCTCTTTTTGTAGAATTTACTCTGTTAAAGAAAATGTAGACAAGAACAATTCAAAAAATATCTCTTATAGCACATCCCTAACTCCTGTATGGAGAATGTGGGGGAAACCAAATTTTGTTTTAAGTCTCTTCTAGACTTATGATGTATACTCTTTGTGTTTCCACGCAAAATTTTAATACATATTTTTTCCCAGTCTCTGTTAAAAAATAAAATAATTCCTTTAATTAAAGTAAATTCAAGAGTAGAAGGATTTGGACGATTTCCACACGTCTAGACACATATAACTTTGTGGAAATATCTTTCTGATGCTACCACTAGAATCAACACTCCATCTTAGCAAGGGAGGTATTTCCCAAAGATCCCCCTGGAACTGGTTCTGCCTTTGACTCTGGCACAATGTCACACACATCATCCTTCATACTGGAATTCCTCCAACCCTGTTGGTTAGATGCTCCCTAAATACTAGAAGTCTCATAATCAATGATGCTACATATCAATGCCACGAAGTTTGAAAACTTCATCAAAGGTATGCTCTCCCTCAATGTGCTCCTAGAAGCTTCCTTCTCTTGAGCATCCACCAATTTCATCTCATACCAACTCAATCTTTTGACAGAAATGGAAGGGGATAACTCCCTCTTCCCCTCTGAAGGTTCACTCCCCACACTGAAAGTCTGTGAAATCTATTGATCCTTCGACTTCTCACCCTTCAAAGCCTCTTGCTCCTCATCCTTTGTCACTAACATCAATCCATGATCCAAGATCCCCTTGGACCCTCTTACATGCTGGCCTTGCAACTTGTATAACCTGCCCTCTATGACACCAATGCTCACTATTGTGTCAGGGATAGCTCCCTCTGAACATATGAGTACTTTCTGATGCATGAGCATATTTTTGACTCGACAGATGCGTTAAAAAATCAACACATCAACACACATTTGGATATAGGGAGAGGTACCAACCCTCTCGTTTTCAAAATTTGAATTATAAAATTAAGTTAGTTTGTGTGTAAGGTCGATAAATTCCAAAGCCATTCCTTTGGACAGGTGTGGATGGGTTCATCGAAATAATGATCTATAAGAAGGTCTAGATCCATGTCAGATCTGGATCTCTGTTCAATGTAATGAGTCATAGGGTTAAGGTGTCTTAAGAGAAATGTTGATGGCACTAAGGCTGTGGAGAGGATAAGCTCATAGAGCCCTCTTTTGTAAAAAAAGAGAGATCTTTTGTATAGAGATGATTTTTTTTTTTATCAGATTAGAAGAGATAGGAAGTAGAGAGGAGAGTGAGACTCTGTTGCAGTCCGAGCTATTGTACACAGTTGTAAACAAACATTGATATTAATACAAAGAAAGGGAATTTTTCCTGCATATGATGTCTATTTATGTTATTTGTGCTCTTTGAATGATATATGTATATGTTCATATATGTTGTAGATGTATATCTTAGTTTTCATATGTAGGATTAAGATAAACTTCTTAATATTTGAGAGTTGTTGAGTTATTTCTGGGTTCTTTAGGCCATGAAAGGAGTGCACGACAGAGTGTTGAGGACTTTGTGAGCTGGTGCAAAGAGCGCACATCTGAGTTTTGTGTTGAATTCAGGAAGAACGTGCCAGGAGGGCACACTAGAAGAATTATATACTCAAGAAGGAGTCTCAAGGTTGTTGAATACCTTGAAGGAAAATATGTGCAGGAGATAGCACAATCAAAGTTATTAAATACTTTGTTTGCTTTGCAAGATGTGCATTGCGTAGGATAAAGGGAGTTAGTCGAAATGAAATTTCCTTTTAGAAGTTTCAAAACCTAGAAGGAAATCAAGAGTGAAATCAAGTGTCAAAGCACGACTTGTTGCAAGTCTCAAGATCAAAAGGGATAACACTTTTTAGAAGTGTTGACGATATCCAAGAGTCGGACTTGTAGGAGGAGCACAGGTTCGAAACCTTTGAAGACTGATAAATCTTCTAATTCAGAAAAAATTAGAAGCTTGGGAGGAGGAGTGACAATGGCCATTGGATCATAGAGAAAAGGATCAACAACCGTCTAATCCGTGTAAGGTGCATGAGCCTTAATGCTTCACATGCACATGATAGAGAACCTATCAAGGTTTGAGACTTGATATTTCTGAATCCCAAAGAGTCGAAAATCCGAAGTGAAATCTCAGTTGTTTGATCATCCGAAGCGAACCTGAGCCGTCAGATCGACCAAGTGAATCTGAGCCATCAGATATCGTAAGATCAAGAGGAGGCAAGATTGAAACTTGAGATCCCCGAAGCGCAAAGAGTCAGAGAGCCGAAGTCCATCTGGACCATTAAATCCAGAAGGGTACGTGTCGATGGGTCGTGAGATCCAGAGGAAGCCAAAGGTGAAAGGTTGAAATATCCGAAGCCCGAATAGTTGAAGAGCCGAGACTCGTTGATCTGCAAGGGGACACTTGTCAACAGATCATGAGCTTCGAGTAAAGTGTAGTGGGGTTTCAGTTGAGATCTGAAATTGCCGAATCCTGAAGATTTGAAGTAAATCTGGACCGCCAGATATAGAGGAGACATGGTTTGAATCCGTGGACTCCGAGTAATGTCCCGAAGTGATTCGTATCCGTCGGATCTAAGAGAGATGTGGCATAAATCTATGCACTCCGGGTAAAGACCCAAAGTAATCCTTGATCGTCAGATCAAGAGGACACACATCAGTGGATTATAGCCTTCGAATAAAAGGCATTGGGAAGAAGGGTGAAGTTTGAGATTTGAGATATCAGAAGTTCGAAGACCTAGAGGAGATCTCGAATGTTGATCAAGAACAGGGTTGTAGGACCGTTGATCCGAGTTGAAATGTCAAGAACCCGAAGTGAAGGCATGATCTTTGATTGGAGGACAGGTGTCTGCAGATCGTCAACTCCGGAAGATTGATGTACGAAGGAAAGCAAGGTTTGAGATTTCAAAAGTCCAAAGTCTGGAATTGTGAAGGAGATCACAGCCGTTGATTTAAGAGGGACATATCTGGTCCATAGATTTGAAAGGAGAAGATCTGAACTGTCAGTTCGAGCAGTATCTTCAAGATCGTGAGATCGACGATCCTGTAGCATTGTTGAGACAGGAGTTGCGCAGACTTTAAAACATCGAGGGCAGGGTGCAATCCATACCATGGTTTTTCCAAGAGGACACGTGGAAGCTCGAAGAGAATTGCGGGCTAAAAAGTGGGTTGATCCCAAACCGCTTTTGGCTGTGCCCGCAATGGCATGGTCACGAGAAGTCATCGCCCAAGGTCACATTGAGAGGGGGCTTATTAGAAAAAGAGATAACACCCAGTACTCTGAGATTCAATAGGAGAGTGAACGGGAAGGTTACGGGTGCTGTCAAATCTACACCAAGGAGCTGAAAGGGCCTGTGTTTAGATACAGAAGGGGACCGTTAAGGTTCCAGAGAGTCATTTGACTCAAGAATTGGATATCCTTTGACCGAGAGGTCATGTATCCCTACGGGGGAGTAGGGGAGGATGCATCACTTTCCCTCTCTGAAGAGTAACTGAAAAACCCATGTCCTCCAAAACTGAAACTTAGAGCAAGTTTATCTTCAATTTTGGTACATACAACACATATTCCACCTCTAGAAAACCCCCTAACTCGAGATGGAACCTGACCATCCCAACTTATTCTACACCACACTTGGAATGAGTGTCAAGATCCACTTGTAAGATCGAGTCCATCTCTAACCAACTGATGAACAACTCATGTGTCCCCACCATGTGACAAGAAACACCATTGTCCAAGTACCACACACTCCTTTAGTAGGTGTTGGTAGAGAGGCATGTGTACATTGAGAATTCCTTCTCAAAATTTGTTGCAGACTCATCTAGTTATGTATCTGTTGATGTTAGTTTCTGCATCTTCTCTTGCCTCTTCTTCTATGGACACTGTGATTCATAGTGACCAAACTTGTGGCATGTGAAGCACTTATTTTACTGAAGTCCTTCTTTCTTGACTATGAGGTTGACTCCTCATTGTTACCTTGCTTTCTGAAACCATTTCCTTTTCCCTTCCTTGTCTTATTGACAAGGGCCAAGTTCTCCTCCTCTTCATATTCTTGCTTGCCACTCTTAGACTCCTCCCGAGTCTCTTCTTGGATGTAGTAATCCCAAATTCAATGGCAATCTGGGATATTCTCCCAGACACAAACTCCTTTGACAAATGGTTCCCATGAATTAGGAAGACCATTCAATGCCTTGTTCATGAGCTCTGCATCCTCTATTTTCTCCCCTATGGTTGCAAGTTGATCACTCACCTATGTGATCCTCATAAGATATCTGGTAACATTTTGATCCAGATGGATTTCGGTGGCCTTCCACCTATTCCAACTGGCTCATTTTGGCAGTTTTTCAGTTTGGCAGTTTTTTCTGTAGTTTCTAGGTCCTTGACTTGTGGGATCATTTTGAGGCCCTAAACATCATTTTTTAGGGCTCGCCATAGTCAAAATGACCTTTGATAAATAGTAGCAAAATGTGTAGTCCTTGGATAGACCTTTCTAATAGGCTACCGTGTGCCTAAAACAAAGATCATATGCAAAAGTTACGACCCCGAGAAGTTGATGTACTAACTTACCCAAACGAGGCCCACATGACTTTTGGCACTTCATCTCCTAGGGTTAGGTTTTTTGGATGTATAGGGTTTTTGACATTCTTGTTTATTATAAAAAGGCATTCAGAGCCTCATTGTAATCATCTTCTTGCGAATGAGCACAACCTTCACATCTCTTCTCAGAGATAAGCCGCCACCATTCTAGCAAGCTTGTTTCCACTGCATTTTACAGTTTCATCTTATTTCCTTATTGAATAGAAACCAATTTTACTATATATCTGTTATTTTGTGTTAAGAATATTTTGATAATAATCTGTATTCATTTCGTTTTGCAAATATATTTTGGATCAAATTTTCTTATCTAGACATCTAAACTGATCAGAGTTTATTCCTTTAAATCATCTTCCTATTCATGTTCTTGCTCTACAATAAACTTACCAAGGAATCAAACATCTCTTTGGATGTCTTCTTCTCGTTTAGGTGAGGGATTAGATGATCCTTCACAAAATCTAGGAGGACTCTTTCTGCTTTAATCTCCTTCTTGTTGTGAGAATCTAAAGATGTCAGATCTATCAGTGGAGTAACAACTTTATCTACTAACTCCCAAAGGTCATACTCCTTCAACTCCAAAGTAAATCTTACTTTCCAAGATAGGAAGTTGGATGCTCTATCCAATTTGTCTTCAAATCTCAATGGGGCTGCTACCATCCCTAAGACTTGATAAAATTCCCTAGAAATAAACCGTTGCTAGAAAACTTCCCCTATACTGATCTAGCTTCCCTTAAGAGCATGGGCTCTTATACCATGTTGAAAAAATATTACTCCAACACCTAGGTACTTTTTTATCTAGTGATTTACTTAATGCAATCAAATTAGCAGCTCACAAAACAATAATACAATACTGACATATTCAACTCAACATCATGCAACAAAAGAATAAACTAGGAAACCAAATCAAGCACACATGAACACTAGAATTTTTGGGTAAATACCCTTTGAAAATCCCTGGTGGGAAAACCAATGCTAAGAATGATTTATTATGCTAAAATCAGGGCTCCTGTAACAAGGATAGTGGTCCACTGAGAGAAATACAATTTCAGACTAACTTGGCAAGGTCTAACCTGTTGTATAACCAATTCTGACACACTTTTCTAGAAATACATGACTATCTCTTGAGTGACCCACACATCTCCACAACTTTCCCCAATGTGACATGCGGATGTCCACAACTATCTACACCGTGACATGTGGATATGTACGGAAAGTTTGTACGACAAGATTTGTACCATCTTACTCTTTCCTATGGCTTTCTTCTACTGAAACCCACCTGCATATGCCTCTGTTCTCTCTTCTCCTTGACCTGTATGATGTCTAGATGAAAGTCCTTCTTCACCTATCTAAGATCTTGAACCACAGTACTTCATGATCCAATACTCTATGTGTTGATTCTATCAACACAACTCCTGTCAAGTATTAGCAAAAGTCATTTCGTTCTACACTCTTGAATGAATCCACATTAGAAAAAGTCCTTCTTTGCTATCTTTGTGTGAATGTGTCTTCCTCCTCCTAGCCTTTCTTTTATAATCATGATTTACAATCTATTTATAATCTCCAAAGTGATCGATGGTTGATATTACTTCTCACACTCACTTGAGATTTAGATTACATGTTGCATGCTAAGTACTTTTAGCATGTTTCTTAAATAACTCAATTAACTAATTACATAATTAATTAATAAAAACAATTTACTTTAACAATTCCTTTAATTAAAGTAAATTCAAGAGTAAAAGGATTTGGATGATTTCCACACATCTAGACATATAAACCTGTGTGGAAATACCTATCCGATGCTACCACTAACATCAACAAATCCATCTTATCAGGATGGACAAGGCAAGGAAATAAATTAATGTATTGATTGTGATGGGAAGCTCGAGTTGTGGGTGGAAGAAGAGATTTGGGTCGATGGTACATGCTCTATACAATGCCATTGCAAGCACGATGGAAATGACTCAGGATGGGAAAGTCGACATTATAAAAATGCAAGGTAAGGGAGGGGAAGTATAGTTCTAGATGATTAATTTGGGCCAAGTTGTCATCCTGATGGATATCTCGAATGACCACCTCATGGGAGTTTATTTGCACAAGGATTTCTAGGTATGAAGTTCATGCATAATTTTATTGAGGTTGAATGGTGATGCTATTAAATTCATAGATGAGGTCTTGGTGGTGGTATCCCATTCTGGTCTTTTGTTGGATCAATTTGCTGGTCGTCTGGGATGTTTCCTTTATGTTGTGTCGGGGTTTGAAATGAGTGGCTTTCTTGGTATTTTTTCTGCTTCTGGTGCAAACCCAGTTAAATTTCTTTCCTTTCGATTGTGGTGTCACAACGTATTAGAAATTTGGGGAGGGTGGTGGAATATGGAAAGCGAGGATAATGAGGTTAATGAAGAGGAGGAGTGGGAAATGGAGAATAGTGAATTTATGGAACACGAATGTCTGATCATACAGGTTAGTTCACTCAGCTCCACAATCACATTCACTTTGGATACTTTAGATCAACACCGGTTCTTGATTGGGAAATATAAGATGAGGTGATTTTATCCGCAGTCGACTCGAAACAATGCAGATCCAACTTGAGTAGAGGGACCAGGTGCTTAGGTATTCATCTTCAGGGGAGTATAATGGAGGCACGATAGTTATAGAGGAGGCGTCACTACTATATTTAAATGAACCAATGGAGCCAATGAAATTTCATGACATAACATATGCAGACAACACCACAACCAACAAAGATATAGGTCATGATCCAGCAAGTCATGTCTAATTATGTTTTGTTTCTCAATATATATTAATAGTATATACTATGGAGTATACTCTATCAATTTTTGTAATAGGGATAGAATCTGGAGATTTGATAAAGTTAGGAAAGGCATATGGTTGCTAGTAGAAGTGGTAGCGAGGACTATTCTAGACTTATGTGTTGAACTTGGTCTTTTTTGTATCCAATGGTTTCGATCGTGACCTTTTTAATGAATTAAATCTTCCATCTTTTGTTGGAAAAAAATGGTTTTTCCTTGTGCAATAGTGCTACGTAAGCTACTATGTTGGATCATGTTGCAATCAATGTAAAAGTGTAGATTTATCGTACTATAGAGGTTTTTGGGTTTCTCGGTTTTGAGGCATCCGAAGGATGTGCCACTCCCTTGCATCTTGTTGCAAGAAGCACAAAAGTTTAGCTTTATCATATTGTAGAGGTTGTTGGGTTTCTTGGTTTTGAGGCATCTAGAGGATGTGCCACTCCCTTACATCCTATTTCAAGAAGCACACAAGTTTATCTTGACCACTCTATAGAGGATGTTGGGTTTGTAGGTTTTGAGGTATGTGAAGGATTTGCGAGTTGTGTTGATAATGAAAATAATATAAGTGTATTCGATGACATGCATCAACAACCTTGATAAGTTATCTTTGGTGAGTTCCTTCTATATACATGTCATCATCGTTGCTTATATATTTCTCTTATATATATTTGTTTGATGGGAGGAAATCAAGAAAATTGCCCAATCCTTGATTGGAAAAAGAATTATAACATCATATTCAGAGTATCTTGGGGACTTATTTACCCTCACATCATTCTTCGATATATCAAGGATGGAAAAATGTTGCCAAATGAAAACTTTAATCTCAAAATTCTAGAAATTGAAATGGAGTCATGGAATTTTTATTATAATAAGTATGCCATTTTCAATCATATGTCATTAAATTTCTTATAACTAAAAGCTAGTTGAAAAATCAAGTTTTGCGGTTTGAGATTATTCAACTGAGAGGTCATAATCTCACTTAAAACCTATGAATTATTCACCCTTGGTTGTTAGTTAGGTCATGATTTCATTTAGATATATATTACCTTAATTTTGTTGAACAAACTAGCCTTTTTAGTCATAGATAATTTTAGGGGTGAAATTAGGGGGTTTGTAATTTTAGGTGGGTGAATTATTTGCAAAGAGGGGTTTAAATATACATAGCCACATATTTATTTTTTAAAATTATATGTAAAACCCTTATCCCATGGGAATTTGTGAAGGGAGAGTAGCGAAATCCATTTCACTTCCTGAAATTCAAACTAGCTCCTCCCATTCGCCTTGATTTTATGGGAATGACAACCAATTAGAGGCATTTCACCCTGATTTTATAAGAATGGAAGTCACATGGAGGTATTTCACCATGTGGAAATATATTCCTATTTTTCTGGCATATATTTCACCCAGATTTGTTGGATTGGTGATTTTTCTGGTAGCTATTTAGCCCACGTTTCATGGAATTGATCTTTGATAGCAAGAGTAAGTTTTCATTTCCTAAATTTATATCATGCATCCAAGGTGATAGTCGATGGAGTTTTAAGTTGGTATGTTTATGAAAAACAATAAATACGTATTCTTGTATGCCCATGAAATGCAGGGATTTGAATGCAAAGATATAGATATGGGTTGCACGTAGTCATTGGATTTTTATTTTAATGTATGAATTTTAGCTCCAACGATGTATTTTGTCTCAAAAATGAACTTTCGTTCATGTTTGATATTTAATGTGTATCTACCTTTGTTTTGGAGGGGCTAACAAACATATCCAATAGGTTAATAAGACAATACCCTCGTTTCAAATAATTTACTCATGGCTTGTTAATGTGACACTCTTTATTTATTTTTCTTTAGTTGGCTCTATTGAAGGTTGTAATTAATATAATGTTGTTGTGGAATTACTTCCGTGTTTTGGGGTTTTCTTGTTTTTATGGATTGAGTTGGGAATTTGCCAATTTTACTTCTCGTTGGATTAAGTTATAATTTGCCTCCCATTTGTTGCATTTTAACCTCCGTATGATATTGTATCAATACTTAAAACATATTCTATGTTTGTGCACTTGTGTCCAACCTCGTTATTCTTATTTGAGATGTAAGGTTAATTCCATTTTTTTTCACTGTGATTGTTTGGACATGCATATAAAGAATTTGGTGTTTTAACATTTGATCATGTGTACAACTTTAAAAATTCTCTCCATGAGTATATGTGTATGTAGATGGGAAAGAACATTGTAAATCAACATTGGGTTGAGTAATATTCCTAGAAATACCAACAATTCACTAGTATTCACAGAATGTGCCAGTTCTTTTTTCTTTTGAGCATTCATTTTTATTGGGTTCAAGCTTCCTTTTTTCTTATTAGTTCACATTGTAATTTCAACTCTTATAGATGATTTGGTATCAATTACTATCATTTTTTTTCCTAAGAAAAATGGCTCTGATGATTTGAAGATTAATCGTTTCCCTTCTACTTTGTCGTTTACTTGACATGATTTATTTGGTGGATACCTTTCTTTCTTCTAAACAAGAGTGCTATGTTCTATAAGTTTGTAAATTTGGAGTAGTACATGATTTTAGAATTGTGTCATACCCATACATAAAAGTAGTACCATATTCCAATGATTAGGGTCCCTATCAATGCCCTAGACCACATGACAAATTCATTCTCACCTTTTCCAAGACAATGAGGGAACGTTAAAAATAATTTTGATATTTGAACAATAATATGCCAGAACTTACTAAACCGTATGTTAAAGGAGCCATCCATATTCAAACAATAGACAATTAACTAAGACCATTGTTTAATCCATTATTCTACTCAAACTTGAGCCTTTTGTAATTGCTTGAGAGACTTGTCATGCCAATTTTGTCAGGGAAGAAGTAAAGTACTTTTTTTATTTTCAATTTTTGGATTAACATTTTCTTTAAATCATGAAAAATGTTATTCCCTTTTATTTTATGTATGCATAGTAAACGTACACCTTATATTGTGAGATTCAGAATGTTATTTTCTATGGATTTAGTGAACGTTGCTACTGCAATTTTCATTACTAGATTCTAATGCCATACCGATTATATTGTGTTAATCAATCTTCTAATTCCTTGGGCATGAAATCATAAGCTATATTTTCCAACCAAATTTCAAGTTGAGATTAGAGGCACAACAAATGTAATATGTACCAATAGGGCACATTATATAATCTATCACTACATTAGTGAACTGGGGAATTGAAAGAAAAGTTGTTTGCAAATTGCTCTTTCATAGATTTCTTGGTGGAGTTGGGTAAATAAATTTCCCTTATTAGATTGTAATTTTAACCTAGTGCATTAAATACAAAGAAATTTAAAAAATGGTACTATAGGCTCTATGTCCAATGGATATAAACACGGTGTAGATAGTATTAAGGAAGAATCTAGAAATAACAAAGCATTGACTTTAATTCCACCAAACTGAATGTTATGTTGTATAAGAGAAATGAATTTTGGGCTAGCAAGATATAGATTTCAAATTGATATGGTTTAGTTTCAGTTTATACAAAAAACGGGGAGAATTTTGGCACCTAGGTTGGAAAGACAACCAATCCTTTTAAACCAAATTGTCTTTGACAAAAAAATGAATGGAATCTAATCATGATTTAACAAGATAGTGTGATAGGGACTAATGGTGAAATTTTCTTATTCAAGGTGTTACTCTCTTTCAAGTTTCAATGCTTGGTTTTTCATGTATGTTGTAGTTTTTTTGTTTGGAAAGAGATATTATGTTGTAGTTTTGTTTGGAAAGAGATATTATATGTAGGGGGTTAATACATTTCCTCTAGCATTTTTTCTGATTACATTATTTTATTCTTTTTTTTATTGTAGTTCCCCATAGGCATTGACTTAGAGAGGTTTATAAAAGAATTTGAATTTCTTGAAGTCAAGGATAACATCAAAGTTCTAGAAGAAACATTTGTTGGTTGAAAGGTGAGTTTTACAAGATATGTTATTATAAGTTATGGAACATCCATTAGACCTCTGTAACGTACTGTTGGCGTAGGCCATTTTGGGGAACAATGCAAAAATCAAGGAAATAGTCGAGAAAGGGACCAGAAAAGGAGCGCGCACCGGAGAATAAGGAAAAGTAGTGCGAGGAAAAATAAATTCAAAGGAAAAGAAGAAGGATGCAAATCAACCGCGCACAGGAAGTTGGAATGTGGACAAACCTAATCCACTTAGGGATAGGGTTTTGGTAATTGATGTAATGGGTTTTAACCCAATTTTGTAGTATAAATATGTATTGTAAGATCTGAGGAGATCATCAATCTAATAGATAGCGAGTGAGAAGAGTTAGAGTACTTTTTGCACAGTGATATCATAAGAGGTAGTTTTGGAGAAAAAGATATGAATTGAAACTGAGGGTCAGGTCACAAGATGTGGAGCTTGGTGTGACACTGGTCAACCTCACTAATTTATTATGTAATGCGTGCAACACAAAACCTTGATGAATAATAATAAAGAAGCAATGAATGCCAGATCTTTGTGGATGTAGCCTGGGGGGTGAACCACAGTAAAACTGTGAGTCTTTATGTGGAATGTTGTTTATTTCTTGTTGTTACTTTTCTTATGTTAAATGAATAGATATGGTAGGAGTAAAATGCATCACACACTAGGTTATATTATGATGTTTACTGCAGAATGAATGTTAATGAATGAATATGGTTATAGAATGGTAGATCTGATGAATGGTGAAGTAGGGAAACTATGTATGACATCCTTTCCATGATTGCAGACATCTCAGTCCTGCAATCACCCATAAGCCATCTTGGGTGTGACTGAATTGTGCACTATGTGCGTAGTGTTTCCTTCTGGTCTCCAGAAGGGTCGATGGTTTGCAAGGTTTTGTTGGAAGCATAAAGGAAGAACCCAGATCAACCCATATATCCAAAAAATGGTTCCGTTTCCGATTGCAACTCAGAAGATCGGATTGGAAGGGATTTTATGAGAAGGACAATAAAGAGAATGAAGTAGTAGAAGGGGATGTTTAGGCCATTGAATCCTACTAAGCATGAGATTGAACCATGGTTGGAAACAAAAGAGCTCCAGTTTGTGAAAAAGGACAATAGAATCCCTAAGTATACTCCACACTAGTATTTGCATAGGTATGTGTTTACTGATCTTCATGAGGAAAGTTTTTGTTATTTTCTAGAGTTTCTATAGGAGTAGATATTGAGTTTGAAGCAAAATCATCCAAGTAATCAGATAAGACCAGTAGAGTGGACTACTGAGGATATTGCATGGATAAAGAGGGTCAATAATAAATTCACACGCGTAGTGGATTTATGGTTAGACAATATTATTGCAGGATTTATTACTGAATTTGCAGTTGATACTGCGAAGTCATACACTTCTGTAGAGTATAATTTTTTGAAGGGATCGATATGAAGGTACATTAGATCACTTTACACGTCGATCAAGATTTTATTTCATGATAAAGGAGTGATGAAAATGGATTCAGACAACTAAATCTCTCTGCGTGCATGGGGGAATTGGGGGAAGCACTAAGGAATATTTGAGATATGGAGAGGGATCTGGAGAGAGGCCAGAAGAAGGAAGTAATGAACCCAATTATGATGGATGAGGAACATACCAAGGAGATAATGGACATAACGGGAGTGACACGCAATAAAATACCCTACCAGTATAAGATTAAGAGTAAAAAGAGGGAAGTAGTCAAGTGAGAGGGCTTGGACAATGATGAGGAAAAGGTAGAGGATATGCATGTGATGGGGAAGATTGAGGAAATACTACCCACCACATATGAGAGGAAAATTACTAGAGATCAATGGTCTGGCGCAAAAGAAGGCTCTCCATTCCAGATCTAAATTAGTGTGGAACCCACAAAATTTTGTGTGCGACTAAGACATCTGAAGAAGAAGAACCATTTAGAGAACCAACAATTAGTGGTAGAATAATTTTAGTAGGATGTGTGTCCAACATAAATTCAAGTATAGGTATAAGTTCATCTAGTAGTAGTCATTTATCTACACCACACAGAGGTGGTAGTACAACAAACTTTACAATGGCAGGAGTAGATCCAACTATTCAGTTACCAGAGTTTCATGGAGAAGGTTTGGAGGACCCAGAGAAGCATTTGTTTATTTGTGAAAAGATTTGGGCATCTAAGCAGATCAGAGAATAAGATACAAAAGTGGCACAACTTGCAATCACATTCAAAGACTGCACATTGGACTGGTATATGGGCCTCACAATAAACATTCCACAAGGAGCACCTACAACCATTGCATATGTGAAGAAGGCATTAATCAATGAATTTTAGTGACCAAGTTTAGAGGATAATTTCATGAACGAGATGATAGCAATGAAACAGAAGCCAGGGGAGTCAGTTGGAGAGGTTGATTAGAATTTCAAGAGACTGAAAGGTAAGTTGAAGTATCTTATAACATATATGCAACATATACACTTATTTGTTAATTCACTATTGGCACATCTGAAATATCCATTGAGGCATTATAAGTTCCAGACTCAGGATGAAGCTTTGCAAGCAACCTTGCAATTGGAGGAAAATAAATATAAACATATAGATCCAATTGTGGAAGAACTTAGAGAAAATATGAAGAATCTGACATTTCAGTTGAATCAGAACAAAGGTAAGGAGAAGAGGGAATTTGTATGGTGTACCTTGTGCAGAACATAAGGACACCATACAAATGAATTCCCCACATTTTTGCAGTACTTGGGAGAAGGAATGCCAAATCCTTTACCTACAGGAGGGACATGGTGTGAAATATGTAGAACACATGGACATGTTCCTTATCATTGTACCATAATGCAAAAGTATCAAACAATGTCGAAGAGCACATTCGTAATTTCTGCAAGTGAGTATGACATGAAGACAAGGATTGTAGAACCTTGGAAATAATGAAGGAAATGACTTCATGTACTTATAGGGTGCATGATGAAATAATAACAAGACAACTCGTGCAATGGTTTACAACGCAACTGCAATATAATAACACACAACAATTTACAATGCCACTGTAGTATAATAATGCACAACAATTTGCAACACCACCATAGTATAATAATACGTAGCCCCAATACAATTAGGCACCAGAGTATAATACACTACGCAGAGATAATCAAGGTAACAAAGGAGGCTTCAGAGGAGGAGGTCGTGGAGGAAGAGGTTTTGGAGGAGGTAAAGGACCAATAACATGTCACAATTTTCAGAAACCTAGACATTATGTAAGGCATTTTCCATGACCACCAACTACATGCATGTATTGTCTCACAATAGATCATGACACAGAAGAACATTTGACATTGTTGACAAAGATATAGGAAAAAAGGAATTGAAATAACCAGAATGTTCAATGGAATTTTTTGGAAACTAGAGAAGAGGATGGGAAGAAGATCAATATAGTTACTAGAGGTGGAGCCAAGACAAGAGAAGATGCAACAAAGAAGAATCAGGACTAGCACCAATTGATCAGAAAGAATAAAACACCTCAACAACAATTTGATGCGCAACAAGAAATGATACATTCAACTAGTCCATAAAAGATATTTTGAAGGAGAATATTGCTTCTACTTTAGGTACAAATATAGGAGATGATGTACTAGTATATGACATGCCTCATCTATTTGATCAGACCAGCAGAGATCAAACTTCATAACAAGTAAGTAATCTGAGAATTTTTTTGGGGTCTTGTGTGAAGTTGTTGAATGATAAAACCTCTCTACAAGTATTACATAGTCTGTTAGAAAAGTGCAATTATGGAGAAGAGATGAAATTAGAACATAAGACAATCAATCAGGTCTATAAGAAGATAATAACAATTAGGGAGTTCAGATTGAATGAAAATATTGGATACTTTAACATGGGGGGACATCATATTAAATTTGTGGTCTGAAGTAAATGTTCTTCCTAAGAAAACACGTGAAGGCATGTAGGAACCCACACTGGGAGATTCACCTATTCAATTGAAGTTAGAAAAATAACGTAGGGTGATACCAATTGGTAGATTGAAAGGCATACCAATGGATTTAGATGGTGTGCACACTATGGAAGACTTAGAGGTGATTAACATAGTAGATAACACTACACCATATCCAACATTATTGGGACTGGATTGGGCATTTGAAAATCATGCTATCATCAACTTGAAGACTAGGAAAATGATTTTTGAATCAGGAGAATACAGGGTCATTGCACCATTATATCCCTCAGAAGGTGGAAGATATGTTGAACCTGCAATGGATAATTTTATTACAGAAGACATAAACCAATTGTATAAAACTATCGCGTGAGATGGAGATTGTGTTAACCCAACAACGGATTGAATGATTAGCTGAAAAAGCATTAGTTCATGTGCTTCAGACTCTGACACAAGACTGGAGAATTGGCAGCAGGGATTGCATGATTTATCCACAAGAAGATGTGCAAGAATGACGCGTGCACTAAGATGGGTTGGTACATAGGTAAGAGAACCTCCTACTTTTTATGTTCAGAATGATTTAGAATAATTTTTAACAAATTTTGAGTTAGAAGTTTTTGAAAGTCAAAGGTTACCAGTTTTGGATATTTCTTTGAAAGCTACACCTGCATGTTGGTGGGGTACTCATAAGGAGAAGATTCAAAATTGGTATCAATGCAAAATATTATTGCACATCAAATTTGGTGCAAAACAAGAGAGTAGATATGTGGATAAGTATGATGGAATGGGATAACCCAGAGAACATGTAGACATATGTATAACCCAATGGATATTGATACCACTAGAGGAGTGGTGACATCACTTTATTCATATGTTAGAAGGAATCCCAAGGAATTGGTATACAGAATTGGAACTGCGCAGAGAAATTGCAAATTGGGAAGAGTTGCAATAGAATTTTGTGATCACCTTTGCATTTGAGAATGAGAATCCAGAGATAGATACAACACTAAATTTGGTAAGACATAGGATCTTTGAATAACTAGAAGTTGAAATTATAACAACTTATCAGAACTAGAAGAGACAGATAGTAAGACAATTGCTACATTGCTATCACGTCACAGAAGATGACCCAACATAAGAAAACTGATATATATTAGGATGTGATGAAAAATTGAAGTATTAGGATGTGTTGAAAAAATGAAGTATTCAGACCATGATGTAACAGACAGGGACACATTTCCTGATTTTGCACCACAATTTTATATGGAGAGTAAGGGAATTTTTTTGTGAGGAGTTCCAATATTAGAGCCAAATCAGTGGATTACAGGGTTGTATAACACAGGGATAATGAACTTGTTAGAAATCCCTCATTTTGGACGGGATAAAGATGTAAACAACTGCGTCAAAAAATTATTGGCATTGGTGCATGGGGGTATTGTATGGATGGACGTGATAGTCTCAATAGATGTAGATCTAATTGCAAAAATTACAAGTCTTCCAACAGATGGAGAAAATCCAAAACAATAATTTGATGATAAGACAAAGGAGAAAACACTGACATAAGAGATGAAGAAGACATATGGTACTGAGAGAGGGTCCATGGGAATTATAATTAATAGAATCAATGAACCTACAACGAGATTGGAAAATAAGTTGATGGCTTGGAAATTTTTAAGGAAATGTCGCAAGGAAGAAGCACCTGTAGGAGTTATAACAACAACCACGCAATGTGCGAAGAAGACTCTACTTAGCTAGAGCCCATACTTACTGAATTTATTTTTGGATGGATGGAAGGATGCAAAATATCTTGGAACATAGTTCCACTATGCATGGTTGATCATACTCATAGCTTTGGGGGGTTGGGGAGAACCCAAATTCAATGTATTTTACACAAGGCCAAGAAAGTGTTGCGCAACAATGTATAGAACATTAAGGCATACTTCAACCGCAAAATAAAGCAAGGTGAATTCCAACATATTTGTGATGTATTTTGATGAGATTAAGGAAAATATAGCCAATACCTGGAGGATACCACTAGAAGTGGTGGAAGAGCATCAAGGAGTATCCAATTTCAAGGCTTCTAGACGCAATATGTGGATCTAGGCCAAGAGGGATCCCAAGAAGAATTGGTTGCAGATGAGGTACTGTGTGACAACATAAGAGGTACAATGGGCCATGAAATATTGGCCTGAAGAATGGAAAGCACCAATAGTGTCCAAGAAGGGATAAAAAGGTAAAAAACAAGCAGAAAATGGTCCATCAGAGAAGACAAATAGCCCAACAACAAATATAAGAAAGGCAACAGATAACGGGAAGGAAAAAGGGGGGAGTGAAACAATTAGGAAACCTTGACAAAATAACATTCCAAAGCCCTCATTGCAGGAGAAGGACCACCCAGAAGTAAGAAATGGAGGAACACAACATAAGGATACTAATGGAGGAGCACAACAGGATGTTAATGCTCCTATGATGGAGGAACTAGGAGGTGGAGAAGTCCCAAACATAGAGATACCAACTACTACAGTGTAGAAAAAGGCTCTGCTAATGAAGATGACAGTCTTAGAGGCAACAAGACATAGAACGAAGATGAAAGCGCACAAGAGAATCCATGAACTAACATTGATAGAGGATGATGCATAGATGGTCGCAAAGAAGGTGCATGACCATGCATCAGAGTTGTGGGACAATACTGAGAAGTAAAGAGGGGATATCATTAAGAATATGATAGAGGTTAAGGATACATTGGCACAAATGAAATTGAATACAACACATTAGAAGTAACATGCACAACCACAACAGACTGCTCAGGAAACGACAGTTCCAACGCATGAGATGGTCCATATTGTAGAAGTGGGGAATGCCAAATTTTGTATTACTTAGGACATGTTGCAGATTGATGAGGAGATAGCATAGAAGCAATTGAAAGAAATAGATCACTTGGACTTGGAATTTCCCAAGATCCCAACAAAAGCATTGTATAAACTACAAGTTGGTGTCATGCAGGAGATTCAATAGAGGGATCACACAGACACAACGTATTTACAATGTGTTAAGAAAACAAGTGAGACATTGAATATAACACTCAACTAGGTGTAGGTTGACAAGGAAGACATAAAGCAATGTGCCAAGAATATAGAGTAACTGGTAGAAGAAGTGTTTAAAATATCTCAGACAACACACATGAAGGGAATGTACCCACATGCGGTAAGATTGAAAAGATAACATAGAAAATGGAGAACTATAGAAGCCACATCATAGAGTTGATGGAAATCCGCCAATCAAGAAATCCACCAAAGGTTATATCTGTAACATACCCAAATACCCACAGGCCAAGGCATGCTACCTTCAAGCCCGCCCTTGGACTTATTTCTCTTATCGATACCTTTTTAAATTTTAAGGATGCATAAAAGAAAAGACTTTAACGACATGCACAACAATAGTCAACAAGCATGCATAGTCTAAAGATTCAATTAAATGATAATTAAATATACACAGTGGAATACATTCATAAACAGATAATAATATCACAATAGAGAGCACTTCTCTTTATAAAAAAATGCGCCACCAATTGGCTGCATACCAAGGACGTTCCACCCAATCGTGCACACCACTGCTCCAAATATCAACAATAGTGTCACCCTCGAGCTAGGGCTATGAATCCACAAGGACGGTTCCAAAGTGTACTTGGGTTCCCAAACTAGTCAACTCTCATAGGTTTCCTAGCACTCACAACAATCCAAGTGCCCAACTCTCTTCCACCCAACCTATACCACTCCAAGAGAACGAACCTCCACCCTTCTCTGCCACACAATTCCTTAGGCAATCCTTCTCCTTTTTCCAGGGCCTCCATCACAATTGGTCCAAAATATCAATGTTGGAACTCTTAGGACTTGCAGTTGTGAGAAACAAAGGGCACAGGCCAACACATCTTAGACATGCAGGCCCCAAGTCATGGCTAGATTGCACCAACGACCATTAGAACCAACTATCCCATGGATAATTCTCAGCGGTTCCTTTCCCTTTTCCAAGACAAGACGCAGGTGAGGATGGATCAATGAATGGGTAAGTGGGTGCATGAAAGTGTGTGAGGGAAATGAATGAACGTACAAGAAATCAACGAACAAGCCATCAGTCGAACCCCCCCATCAGACTAGAGGCCGGTTTAAGTAACTTCGTGGGGAATCAAGAACCTCATGTAATTCCCCAAGAATCTCATGTAACCGATCCCCTCCCTTAGGAAAAAAGGGTAATTAACATAGGAATAAACACTTAGCCCATCAAGTCCCCTCTCTTATGGAATCATAGCCCTCTATAACTCTAGTCGTTGTCTGTCTAGCAGCCATCCATGTATTTATTATTAATAATGATAGAAAACATTACATGTCTTGGGCACACTGGCCTTTTAATAATTGTTTGGGTACCCTGGCCTCTCAACATTGTAAAAATACATTATTTAAAATGGGGGTTCAAAACCTAGGGTGTTACATCCCCTCCCCCTTATTTTGGCACTGTCCTTAGTGCATATACAAAATAGAGATCAAAATATCAAWTTTATTCAAGAAGYTGTAGGTAMTTTTCTCMCATGGCATCTTCATGCTCCCAGGTAGCATCTTCAGGACTGTAGTAGGTCCACTGAACTTTTACCAGCTCTATAACTCGATTACGWAGAATTTTTACCTTTMTGTCCAATACCCGTACTGGTTGAACCTGAAAGTCTCCCTCCATCTCTACCTAAATCAAATGAMAATCAATAACATGGTTAGGGTCATGTACATATTTATTTATTAAAGAGACATRAAATACATTATGCACATTMATGGAAGTAAGCAATGCAAGCATGTATGCAACTGGCCCTATTCTGTCCAATATTTCAAATGGACCACAGAATGTGGCTRCTAGCTTTGTACAACTACCCAATTTCAATGAKATTTTCTTGGGCTTCACTTTCAAAAGTACATGCTCCCCTAMTTTAAATTCTCTAGATGTCATGTTCTTGTCTGCATAAACTTTCTGTCTATCCTGAGATGCCTTTAAATTCTGCTTGATCTTAACCACCTAGTCTTCCATGTCCTTGAGCAACTCCGTCCCAAGTACCRCTCTATCTGCTGGGTTGTCCCAACTTACTGGAGTATCACATTTCCTATCGTACAAGGCTTCAAATGGGATCATTCTCAATGAATCTTGATACCCATTATTATATGCAAACTCAACCAAGTGTAAGTAATCTTCCCACTTAGATGGCTTATCCATCACATACATTCTCAACATATCTTCAATTATTCGATTGACTTTCTCTCTGTTTTCCCATATGTCTCGGGATGATATGCTATGCTAAAGTTTAGATTTGTGCCAAATCCTTTAAACAATCCCCTCCAAAAATTGGAGGTAAACTTTGTATCTCTGTCCGAGACAATTGTCCTAGGTATCCCATGCAACCTAGCAATTTCCTTCATGAAAATTTCTGCAATATTAGTCGTTGTATGTGTTGTCTTCATAGGCACAAATTGAGCATCCTTTGTTAATTTTTCAACCACCACCATGATTGAATCATGTTGCTTATTCGTTCTGGGTAGTCCTGTGATGAAATCCATGGTGATCACTTCCCATTTCTTCTCTACAATTGGCAATGGCTGCAACAAACCCGGTGGGTGCCTATGCTCATCCTTCACCTTCTGACATTCCATACATTGAGCGATGTAATCGGAAACATCCTTCTTCATTCCTAGCCAAAAGAACTGGCTTCTTACTACTGTAATCGTTTTCTGGTAACCGGGATGTCCAACATAAGGAACATCATGCATTTCCTTTAGTACCAAATTCCTCAGCTCTCCATAACTAGGAACATAGATTCTATTTTTATGCATAAGTAATCCGTCTTACTTTATCTCATACTCCTTTATTTTCTGATGTACATCTCCTTGCTGTAAGTTTTCCTTTACCTATAGGTAATGCTGGTCTGTAACAATACCATCTAAAATTCTACTCTTCAAGTCTGACTGTTGCATACTGTCAGCAATAACATGCATGCTATGCACTCTTCTACTTAGTGCATCAACAACTTTATTCTCCTTTCCCTTGATTTGCTTGATATCAAAGTCATATTCACTTAAAAATTCTAGCCATCTTGTTTGCTTGACATTCAATGTTGGATGTTCAAAAAGATACTTTAGCCCGATGTGGTCTGTCCTTAATTCGAATTTCTTCCCCATGAGATAATGCCTCCACATCCTCAAGGCGTGAACAATGGAAACAAGTTCCAAGTCATGCGTGGCATAGTTCCTCTCATGTTCCTTAAGATTTCTAGACTCATATCCAATGACATGTCCATTTTGTGTGAGGACTCCCCCAATTCCTTCCTTACATGTGTCTATACATACCAATTTTTTTTTATTTGGGTCAGTAATATTTAACACAGGTGCACTATTAAGTAATTCCTTCAACAGATTAAAATTCTTTTCACACTTGAGTCTATTCAAATTTAGTTCCCTTCTTTTGCAAAGAAGTGATGGGATGAGAAATCTTAGAGAACCCTACTATGAAACTTCTGTAGTAGCCAACTAATCCCATAAAATATCTGACATCTGACACATTTCTGGGTGATGGCCATCCTCTAATGGATTCAATCTTATCTAGATCTACTGTTATGCCCTGCTTTGAAATAATGTGTCCCAAGTAATGGATATTCTTTTGATAAAATTAACACTTACTCAACTTGGCATACAACTGATGTTCTCTCAATACTTGCAATACTAGTCTTAGGTGATGTTCATGCTCCTCTTCAGACTTAGAATGGATAAGTATGTCATCCATGAATACTATGACAAACTTATCCAAATAATTTCTAAATATTCCATTCATTAAGCACATGAAGACAGCTGGTGCATTGGTCAGTCCAAATGGCACCACTACAAATTCATAATTCCCATACTTGGTCCTAAAGGATGTCTTATGAATGTCTTCTTCCTTGATTCTTACCTGATGGTATCCTACCCTCCGATCAATTTTTGAAAATATTTTTGCTCCTCTTAGCTGATCAAAGAGGTCATCAATTCAGGGTAGAGGATACTTGTTCTTTATAGTGTACTTGTCCAGCTGTCAGAAGTCAATACACAGCCTCAAGGTTCCATCCTTCTTTTTGACAAAAAGTACTAGTTCTCCCCAAGGTGAAACACTTGGACGTATGTACCCTTTCTTCAACAATTCCTCCAACTTCATTTGTAATTCTTTTAACTTTGGTGTGCTCATTATGTAAGGTGTTTTTAACACCGGGGAAGCTCCTGGCACTAAGTCAATTGAGAAATCTATCTCCCTCCTTGGTGGAAATCTTGTAATTTATTGGAATGCATCTTCAAATTCTCGTAGCATAGATAAATCTTCAAGGCTTGACCCCTTTGTATTTTCTGGCTCTTCCACATGAGCTGCATATAGTTGACATCCTTTCCTAAAACATATTTTCAGTTGTGAGGTTGGAATATCCATTATAGAGATGGGTCTTGGAACTCCTTTCCCAGTGCTCTGCTTTCCATTTCCATAAAGACATGTAAATGTATTGTTATGAAAATCTAGGACATGATGATGCTTGTCCAACCAATCCATTCCAATCAGAATATCATAAGACCCCAATGGTATGATATTTAGATCAATACTAGTATTCACGCCATTAAGATTTATTGTTGGCCGTTGACCAAGTTTTGAGGATCCTAGGTCATGTTTGACCTATTTTTGGGACTTCGACAGGCTGTCGAAGGCGGAGCGCAAGACGAAGTAGAGATTGCAACATCTCGGCCCCTTTTTAGGGATTTTTGGGTTTTGGGCTTATGTAATGGGTATGGGAATGTCAACCCATGTGTTTACCCATGATTAGGCATATTTTGTATGTATAAATAGATGCTAAGGATATGTAGTGAGTATGAATGGCTAAGAGCCCTTTGGCTATATGCAGGTGATGGTTGTAGTCCAATCTATGTGATTGACAATGCTAAGTGCTAAGTGGAGATTGCTTTTGTGCATACTATGTGAGACTTGCAGAGCTAAGTGAAAGTCATTGTAAGAGACTGTGGAAGGATGTGTGCTTAGATCTACTCGGGGGAGGAGGATCTAGCGGGCTGTACAGATCCCTTGTCCTTTGCAGAGTAGGGTTTTGAGGCTCTGTGCATGTAACTAATTGAAGAAGATAATAAACAAGACAAAGAGTTGGTGGATGTAGCCCCAGGGTGGGGGTGAACCACGTACATGTTGTGTTTCTATACTTTGTGCGATGTGTTGATGTGTTTATATGTTAATGTTCTTAGTGCTTCGATATAGATGAATGGTATATAGATATGTTAATGCTATGTGATTAATAATATGGATCTGACTTATGTGGATATGCTTAGTGCTTAAATACCTTAGATCTGAATGAATACTGTGATACTCTGTAATTAGGGTTTAAATGTGCTGTAACTAAGACTGGATATAGATGAATGTTAACTAATGAGTGCTCTGTTAAGTGTTAGAATCACAGATCTGTGTCCCAGCTAAGGTTGCAGACATCTGAGTCCTGCAACCACCCCTGCCTCTACCTCGGGTGAGACTTCATCTACTTCGCAGGTGTTGTCGAAAGGGTCGGTAGTTAGGGTTTTGTTGGTGCGTTGTTGTAGCATTGAACCCTGGGTCTACCCCTGTGCCAAGAAATGGTTCTGTTACCGAGACATGAAACTGTGATTGATGGGAACTGAGGAAGAAGAAGCTTTGTGTGAATATCTGAACTGAAAAAGAGAAAAGCTCTGTGCATAGAACTGTTTCCCTAATACACAACATTATTTGATCTGTGGAGCTCTGTGCCAAGAGGAAGGGTCAGATATGAGGTCATATCTGAAGAAAAGAGGTAAGATCTGGGAGCTTTGTTCCCTGATAAAGGTGAAAGTGAGACTAAATAGGTAAGATCTGTAATCTTTGTGCTATGTAGAAGTAAGATAAGTGGAAAATTTTTGTTTCTAAAGTATGAATCTAGGTATGTCTGATAAGATTTTTCATAGCTTGAAAACTAGGGCACTGATAGAAGAAAAAAGTTTTGATATGAGTAGATCTAATAAGAATAGTGAAAGATATGTTATACCTATGCATAGAGAGAATGTTTGGACTAAAAAATGGATGGAGGACCCTAGAAATAATTTGTTGCAGGTTAGCTACCATGATCCTAGCGCGCATTACATAAGAGGTTGGGGATCATTTAGGAGAAAGAGAGGATTATCCCTTTGTTACAGTTGCAGAAAACCAGGACATCTTGCTAAGGAATTCCCTGGAAGAAGACCTAGTTGTTTTTGTTGTAAAGCTATGGACCATGAAGTAATGGACTTCCCTAGAATTATTGCTAAGGTTGAAATGATGAATATGAGACAAGAAGACCACGAGAAAGATCAAGAAACTAAGACCATAGTAGAACCTCAGAAAGAATCAAAGAAAGTATTGCTACAAATGAAAGAAACCCTGAATGATCACCGACATATCAGCTTATCAGAGATCTTCAAAGAAAAAGAGTGCATTGAAACAAGAATAGGAGACTTAGACATTGACTGTGTTTTGGATGAGGAAACACAAGTGAATATTATGACAAAGAACTTGGGAAACTCTAGGAAAGCCTACTATGATTCCTTCATTGGGAGGAATATGATTATTTAGAGGAAAGCTGATAAACCTATGTGGAAAGCTCACCCAGATATATATGAATTCCAATGGAACTTCGACAAAGGAAGAATTTGAAGTTATTAAATTTACTGAGAACAATGATCCATTTTCTATGTTACTAGGAAAACCTTGGATTGAAAGAGGTCAAGCCATAAGGAAAGAAGAAGAAATATTAGAGAAGAATAAGCAAGAATTAAAAGATTTCATGACTAGGAGGATTGCACACTTGATTGAAGAACAGGAGAACCGAGCGAAGCTATTTAAAACCAGAGAATTGGATGTCGAAGTGGGAAGAACACTAGAATACCTACAGAAGACTGAAGTACCTATTCCAGATATAGATGAAGTATTACCCCTGATTTCTAGGAAAGAATCTCAACAACAAGAAGTTACTATGCCAAGAGGAGATAAGAACCAGAATGGAAAAAGGAATATCGAGACAAATCTCACTGGAAAGAAGGATAGAAAACTAAGTAAGAAGAAAGATAAAATTGAAAAGTTACAGAAGGTCCCAAAAGGAACTTCACAGAAGGAAAATTTGCAAAATTGGAACTTCGTCGAGATATCAAAACTGTGTCACATGGAACTTCGCCATGGCGAAGTAATATAGTTGTTGGGAATAGTATAACTGTTAGACCGACAACCTGAATGGGTAGAAAGGAATTTATGGTCAGAAATTTTGCCACCAAACCATTGGGACCACGTCATAATGGACATAATTGAGTTAATGGAGGATTCTCGCCTATTGGAGAGATTTGTTGCTGCGTTATCTATATATTTCGTCGACCCACACACTGAGAACACTTTTGCTAACCGTGAATCTGAGCTCACATATTAGTTGATTCCACATAGTGATCATCGCGCTATCACCATCCGTCCTGTTTCATTGAGAAGTTCCTCCTCGAACCCAATATATTCAACCACGAGCGTGCATGTCGGATGAGCTCAGCGTTGCAAAGAAAATTGTCGAAGAAGTTCTCATTGAAATCATGACTAAAAGAGTGATGTCTGAAAGAGTGATGTCTGTGGGTGTACAAGCATCATCGATGAGAGGAGTGCAAGCCTCTCCATCGACTGCTCATGGATCCGGACCATCTTGACCATCAGTAGAAAAGGGAACCAAACACAGAGATGACTTAGCAAATGCGAAGCTGATCGTGACCATATTGTCCGGCTACATCCCACCTCTGGCTGGCGCGGTGAGTCATGATAGTGTGCTAAGAGATTTTGAGTACACCATGGTTACTGTGTACCTCCCGAAGGGGATACGCATAGTGAGAGAAGAACATGACAAGATTGCAGTGTTGAAGTTCAGTGACTTCAACCTCGTAGATCACAAGAACTATAGTATGCTCGCCCCATATAAATACTTGACCAAGATGAAGAGGAAGAACTCAAAGATAATCCCCCAGCCGTGGACGATGAACCTCACACAGTCCACCTTGTTAAATGTAATGAAAATACCACACTTCAGAAGACACCAAGAAGTCAACTCCTGTGTCAAGATACTCCTTTTATGTTACCATGGTGGCTACTTATGGCTATACCGTTGTATCATAGTCGATATGACGCTGATCCATAGGATCACTGGATTAAGTATGCAAGGACCCAACTCGCAGGAGTTCTATATAGGAAAAGCCACAGATCACGCACTAGCACAAAAGATCAAGGATACATACGACGATGTTGAAAAGGGGACGCGAGGCTACAAGGTAGCCTCCATCCAGAATGGCGCAGTGTACATAGCCTGCCAGTTAATAGCTAGAAAACTAGTAAGGAATAACTGACCCACACAGGTCACAGGATTTGTCGTTGACCTTGCAGGGAAGTGCATGGAAGGTATAAAAATGAATTGGGCAAATTACCTAGTTAATCAACTGGAACTATACTACCACGAAGCACATGATTGGGGCTATGAATTCAATTTTAGCTTGATCCTGATCCTCATCGCATTTGTCACTTGGGAAATGCCGGAAGGAGCGACCTTCCCAGACATCGAGCCGTTCGAGCCACTTGCTGCAAAGTTTACCACACTCTGGTACTTGAGTGTTATGAACAAACAGTGGCAGTCGAACGTTGTTTTTCACACATATTACCTTCAGCTGAAGAGAGCCATCGAAGCTAAACCTCGCATGACTCCAAACACCCTACAGAGGTTTCGACCCCTGATGAAGTTCTGCGTAGATCGACACTTCATCTACATTACAGCACGAGCCGATGAACATAAGAAGCTTATTTAGTTGTACTACAAGCTCACAGAAGAGGACCTTGAGGAGATCACTAAGGACTAGTCAAAATACCTCCTTATTCTTGTAGACCCTGTAGAGATGTCTGACCCTGACAACCTAGAGGCCATGCACAAAGAACATGATACACCCGGACCCAGGAGAAGGAAGAAGACCTGAGAGGTCCAAGACTTAAGCAATGCCTCAGAGAAGACTACCTCAGTATCACCCAACCAATGGGGTGATGACAAAGTGGAAGAAATAAATGGAAAGGAAGATGAACAGAAGAAAGGTGAAGTAACATCACCTAGAGATGAGGTTGATCCCCTAAAAAAAAGGAAGGTTTCTTCCAAGAAACCCTCTTCGTAGAAGAAATACAGAGCCACCTTGACCAAGATGCAGACTGTACTTACTACTGATGATTTTGACTTCATCATAGCAGCCCTAAACGATGCTTCGCTGGAAATCATGGAGAAACAAGAAGCTAAGCAGGATGAAATGTATGATAGAATTGAGGTTGAACTCCGAGGGGTACAACATGCCCTTCAGTCTAGTTGCATAGTATCCACTACGCCCCTACCATCGGGAGAACCAGAGTTGGGAGATGAGCCATCCCAACTCTGTCGACTAGCAGATGCAACCGAAGCTCACCTTCGACAAGAACAAGAAGAAATAGAACAAGCCACCCAGGCCTTGAAGCAAGTGCAAGGAGTACTCATAGAAAAATGCCGACTTGCAGAACAGGATAAGGTTTCTCTAGAGGAAAAGTTTGAAGAAGAGAAAGCACAGATGCAACAAGAAAAAGAACAGTGGTTTGCAGAGAAACTCGAAGTGAAAGAAGCAGTCAACAGAGCACTCTGCTCTGTGACAGGCTTAGAGCCACAAACAGAAGACCAAGTCATGCATCAAGTAAAGAATCTCGCATAAGCTATTCAACAACTACAACAACGAATAACAGACTTAGAGCTCTGCACTGTACCCAACACCCTGCAGGATGTGAGGGATCAAAGAGAATCAATTGATAGAAGCGCAGTTGAGCGAATCAAATCCATCGCCATGGAATGTAAGAAACCCAGTGATCCCAGTGCCTATACCTATGAGAAACTCATTGAGAATCCATAACTGAAGGCACTGGAGTCACAACTCCAAGAGGTGAAGTATCAAGAAGAAACAATACAGGCGCAGTTGAAGCCCTTGTTAGCTGTGGAAAGAATGAAGCGATCCCAAGAGCAGCTCACTGCCCAACAATAGGTCCACACTATTCAGAGCAGAGTTATGAAAGTAACTCAGAGGCTCCAACCTATACAGGATGAGGCTTACCAACTGTTCACAAAGATCGAAGGCTGAGGAGCGGTACTAGAGAAAGTTGTCACTACAACTGAACAACACCTAGAGGGACCTGTCAACGAAGCAGTCATACAAGAGTTCGCTGAACATGAGGCCATGGCACAACAACAATTCTAAGCATCTCGAGCCAAGATCGAGGCTTTTGAAGCAGAACTAGTCATATCAGAGTGACTCGGGACGAGTCACATGTGAGTGTTGGGGGACTGTTGGCCCTTGACCAAGTTTTGAGGATCCTTGGTCATTTTTGACCTATTTTTGGGACTTCGACGGGTTGTTGAAGGTGGGGCGCAAGACGAAGCAGAGATCATGGGATCTCGACCCCTTTTTAGGGATTTTTGGGTTTTGGGATTATGTAACGGGTATGGGAATGTCAACCCATGGGTTTACCCATGCTTAGGCCTATTTTGTATGAATAAATAGATTATAAGGCGATGTAGTGAGTATGAATGGATAAGTTCCCTTTGTCTATATGCAAGTGATGGTTGTAGTCCAATCTATGTGATTGACAGTGCTAAGTGCTAAGTGGAGATTGCTTTTGTGCATACTATGTGATACTTGTAGAGATAAGTGCAAGTTATATTAAGAGACTGTGGAAGGTTGTGTGCTTAGATCTACTCCTGGGAGGAGGATCTAGCAGGGTGCGCAGATCCCCTGTCCTCTTCGGAGTAGGGTTTTTGAGGCTATGTGCATGTAACTGATTGAATAAGATAATAAAGAAGACAAAGAGTTGGTGGACATAGCCCCAGGGTGGGGATTAATCACGTACATGTTGTGTTGCTCTGCTTTGTGTGATGTGTTGATGTGTTTATATGTTAATGTGCTTAGTGCTTCGATATATATGAATGGTAGATAGATATGTTAATGTTCTGTTCTTAATAGGATGAATATGACCTATGTGGATATGCTTAGTTCTTAAATACCTTAGATCTGAATGAATACTGTGATACTTTGTAATTAGGGTTTAACTGCACTGTAACTATGACTGGATATAGATGAATGTTAACTGCTGAGTGCTTTATTAAGTGTTAGAATGACAGATCTTTGTCCCAGCTAAGGTTGAAGACATCTGAGTCCTGCAACCACCGCTACCTCTACCTCGGGTGAGACTTCATCTGCTTCACAGGTGTTACTGAAAGGGCTGGTAGTTAGGGCTTTTTTGGTGCATTGTTGTAGCGTTGAAACCTGGGTCTGCCCCTGTGTCAACACTTATTGGACAAATTCTGACCATATCATGGATTCTTCTTTTGGTTCTAGTGGCTAACTGAACCAAACTTGTTTTTCCAAGTTTTATTTTCTCCAAATGTAATCTATCCACTATCTTATGATCAATGTAGCAATGAATTTCTCTTGAATCAATCAAAATAATAACAGGTTTATTTATGATCTTATCTTCCATCTTGATCATATTGGATTGGTACTCTGCTTGTCGATCATTTAAAGCTGCATAGATTCTTCCCATATCTTCGATCGTTGTATCCTCTTGGATGTTGTACTCAATCTTCACTCTATCTTTTCTGTGTGGGAAATCCTTGTACAAATGATCTTCCTTGCATCCCCAACATTGGATTGGTGGTCTTCCCTTTTTTCCCAAGGAATCTTACTTCTTGGAATCTCGCTTAGCATATTGATCTTGATGATTTCTATTAGGCTCATTCCTATTGAAGGGAGGTTTGAATACTTTCCTCCTCTGATCAAAATTCACATTTTTCTTGTCCTTCCAAGATTTCTGCAGAGATTCTCTTCCCTGGCCCTTCTCATACAGATATTTAGCCTTTCTGATGGCCTTCGTTAAGGTCTTGGGTTCATCATACTTGATATTTTCCTTATAAAAGGTTAGCAGTCCACTTAGAAATCTCTGTATTTTCCCTTCCTCATCACCAATGAACCTGACATACTTTAACAATCCCAAGAACTTCTTCTCGTATTTTTCCATAGTCATGCTTCCCAACCGGAGTTCAAAGAACTCCTACATTTTCCTTTCATAGAAATTCTCTAAGAGGTACTTCTTATGGAAGTACTTCTTTAATTGCTTACAAGTGATCCTACTCTCATTAATGTTCTCCACTTGCTTCAATTTTTCCCACCAACATTGCAGCTTTCCCATGTAAATGGTAGGTGGAAATCCTGGCTTCCAGATTTGATGAATAGTTATGCAACTGAAAATATCTCCTGAGCCCAAGAAACTATGCTTCAACATCATCTTACCTTTCTCTTTCACCCTCAAAGGAAGGTGGCTTGAGCTTCCTCAACTTTCCTTGACAGAGCTATCTCTTGTTTCCTTCTTTGGTGTGTAACAAGAGACACCTCTGGATAATTATAGGATCATTCGATGCATGAAACTTTATTCCTGAGTAAGGATGTGAGTGGCGTCCATGAGCTCTACTAGAACTTATGGAATAACCAACTCTTCCACAATCATCCTTTCTTTCATCTATGCAAGCGATTTGAAATCTCTACAACACTCAGACATTTATCTAACTTTTCTCTGTGATTCTCTCATTGTTTTGCTTTATTATCTACTGCACTTCCATCTTCAATCTTCTTATCGTTTCTATCAAAGTTTCCTTCTCTCCTTTTTCCGCATGATGCATTTGTAGGAAAATATCTCCATGATTGGTAGATTACTCAAAGAGATAGACCTAACTCTAAGGCCGAGGAAAGTGTAGTGGACAATTCCTTTCAAATCTATCTGAACTAATACATTAGAAGGAAGGATAACAAAAGTAACTCTTAATCGATGTTTGTCCCTACACGCTCCAAATCAAGCTCCAAACTCTCACTCCTCATTTGAGTCATGTAGACAAACAAAGTGTGACTGCTTCCTACTCTATTGACACTAGCTTGAAAATAGATCTATCTATCAACGATAAGTTCATGTAAGATCGGACAAAAACTAGAAAAGCAGTCCAAGCATGTCCTTATTAATGAGAATACTGACAACAATACTTACAATCATAAATGCGAATGCAACAACTTCGTCAAATCACCTTTGTCTAACCCTTTCTCAAAAAACCCATGATTGGAATGAAAACATCTTCACTGATTATTCTCCTCCAATTCAGTGTGTGTTTCCTATGAGATCATAGGTTTCATGCTAACAATTCTTCCCCCTTTTCACCATCATAGAGCCTACTTATATCCTTGGAGGCTCAACAACTTGAGATATCCTTGGGAAGGTGAGGATTTTCCTCCTTGATTGAGGATCTACCCTAAGATCATGTATGGACTAGGGAGTTTGAATCCAGCCGCCTTCCAAGAATGAAAATATCCTTCCCCATTCATCTCAACAACTCAGCTACTTCCCTAAAATAGGTGGCGCTCCCTTAAAAGGGCCATCCGAGCATTGTAGTGCTCCCTAGTAGCAGTAGCGTTTGAGACATGGCGGCTCTCAAATCTATAAGCTCCCTCAAGGGGCGGGGGGAGCTATAGCAGCTCCCAAGCGATTAGCCAGGGGGTCGACCTCGAGAAGAGGTATAGGGGCAGCTCTCCTTCAAAGATCCCGGTTTTGGGTGCTTTCAGATGGCTAAAGGTTTGTAAGCCCGCTGACTCATTTCTCCTCTTCAAATCAAATGTTTGAGGTGTTTTAAGTGTCCTTCTCATGTCATTATAGACACAACATAGGCATCATGGAAATATGATTTCCTGACACTTGTGACACTTGTGAGCAAAATCCGACACTTGCGATACGACCAAGGTGAGTTATTTTTATGTGTAACAGATTGCCCCCAAAGTGAAGTTAGAAGATGAGAGCCCGATAAGCGGAAATGCTGTGAACTCAAGCAAGGGGTATGAAGCCCTTAAAGAACGACAAAAGCCGCACACAAACACCCAACAAATATTATGACATGTTTCAAACCCAAGTCGAGGCATACCACATGTTTGGGTGATCAAGACTTACAAGAAATGGCCGCCATAAAATACCTTTGCCGTCCATGTTTTATTATTAAAAGGTGCATATGCTTGAAAATACATTTATTGGATCTATCTCTCATGACTGGTGATATTAGCCACGAAAAATACACAGTGGAGCTCTGAGATGACAAAACATAGCCATGAGCCGATACAAAGTGGATCTATGTAGCGGTATATATGTCATTTGTCCAAGAGAAACTCCTTCACAACCCGGGCAAAGTATGTATAAGAGTGATGACTCAACCCGGGGTCTTCTTATCGATCCTAATGTAGTGCGATTCTAGCCATGTGAATAGATGTCACGATGTCGAACATGTGAGAAACCACTTGATTCTGGAGTCATGGTGTAGACTATTAACAAGTGACTGAGGGGAGATCACCATTAATGTCAATGATTCCCAAAGGTACCCTAGTACATTCCAACGAATCTAAATGGATGAGATGAGTTCGAACATCTGTGGAATCATCTAATCAAAGGTAAATGATGTCCAACCCTAACATTGAATGTGAGGAGGCCCGCCATTGAGGCATCCAGGTCCCAAAAGTACTACTTGGTTTCTAAGCCTAATTCCCGGATAATGTGAGGTCGATAGGAATAATCTCGTCGAAGGAGGGCCTTGATATCCCCCATCAGCGACCTGAAAGCAGGACATAGAGATGTAATTGGTGGATCAAATGGACATGGAATGACATAGGTTTTGAGACAAGATATTTGGGATGGTGACCCTCGAAGCGGATACTTCCCTTGAACATTGAGAGCTGCTTATTGAGAAACATGACATGGACCAAAACTTGATGATGTAGTGGATACTGTGACTTTTTTTGGGTGACTCAAAGGAGTAAGGAAACTCATAGGATTTTTTTCAGTGCAGAGGTTTAGTGGATGAGCATATGACAAAGTGCCATGTTCAAGTGACCTAAAGTGCTTAATAATGTTCTCAAGAGACTGCTTGGCTTGATTATTTCAATTTTCCCCCATCTAGATAGATGAGTACCTCTTTTGATTTAATGAGCTCGAGGAGGGATAACACATGCTCGATATAACTCACCTTGGTAAAGTTCCTCTTCCTTTGTTTAACAAACTAGAAAGTAAGGGTTGATCCCATATGGTCCTGTTGATGTGTGCTTTAGCGAGTCAAAGGCAAAACTCGAAGGTTTTTCAGGATTATAGATTTTGGAAAAACACTTAAAGAAAACTCTCTCGGTTCTTTTTTCGTCTGATAGTCCAGCAGTGAAAAAGGAATAAACTATAAAACTCTAAAGATGCGCTTTCAAACCTTTTAATGAGACTTGTGAAAGGAAGCAGATCACTTGACAATCTTTTCATATTTAAGTGCGAAAAGGTTTAAAGATGACTCAAGGGGTTCCTTTTAGGTATATCCATGCGGGTCCAAAAGAGATAAAAGTCTACCCAAATGCATTCTCGCATTCCCAGTACGAGAAGAACAAAGACTAAGCTCAGTACTTTGCCCCTATCTTGAAAGCTAGTGACTTGAATCCAAAATGATCATCAAAGGATGGGGCAATACCCCAAGCTTCAATTCATTCATCGACTTTGAGGTTGTCACAATTTCTGTGCTAAATGGAAAAAGGATACAGTGGATGAAATGAAGGTTCAAGCGAAAGACCTAATGAAGAAGAATGGAAGCTAGAGCATCTACTAGATGCGGTGAAAGACTCAACTTGTGAAGGGAGAGGTGATTGTTTCATTTTTCTGAAACTTGACCACCGGGGAAAAGAACTATGCTCAAAGGTTCGGTTGATCAGTTTTGTTTCAGTTTTTAACGAGCTTTCTATAGAAAGAAACTATACTCAAAACCTCTGTTTCATTTTTACTTGAGAGCTTGCCGGAGAGAGAGAAACCATGCTCGTGGTTTCGTCGGGATCATGACTTCCAAGAGGATAATTCTCACGGAAGGGGACCATGGAAATGGATAAAACGTGGTTATGGCCTCGAGGAGATCTTACATTTGGATGGAAGAGAATCACTCTGGAAGGAACACATGTCGAGGTACATGACAGAGGTAAGGAGATTAGGCTCCAATAACCCTAGAAAGAGAGATCTGCCATCAACTACTGGATTCAAATCGTCGGAAGTTGAGGTCATGAGCAAGCGCCACATAATTGACGCATCACGGCAGGGGTAATCTTGTATTCATATATGAACCGCTTAGGGAGGTAACCCAATCGGAGACGATGAATGAAAGTTGATCAATAGTCACAATTCTTCCATCATTGAGGGAAAGATATCACATGGAAAAGGGTGGATACAAGTGCTTTCATAGCATAGACATAATCTGTTAGAGGGGTAGCGAAATCCAAGGAGTCTCGGACTACCATGACATCGATAAAGACAATTTTCCTCAAAGTTATAGGAAGGCGAGGAAGGATCCTAAAAGGTTGACTAGTTCTTGTTAAAAGCTAACGGTCATTAGTAACCGGCGGAAGTCGAGGACAACCCAAAGCGTGCCAAGCAGCAGAAGACAAAATCTTGGCGGACACACCTTCATCTATAGCGTTTGAGGCGTCGACCATGAACTGTAATGTAATCTGGAAAAAGAATGTGGGAGGGAAAGCGAGGTCTAGTTAGCACACCCCAATAAAAAGGATGGCCTCATTACTTGGAGGGATTTCATGGGAGAAGGAGGAATGCCCACGATGCACGGTAGAGTCTGTAATAGAAAAACATGGGCAGTATTGGGTTTACTTTCTAGAAGGAGGGTAGGATCGAGCGATGATTGGATCGGATCAACCAATGGTGGACTTGGATAGACCACTTTGGCACTCTTCATTTGAAGAGTGCCAAAGTGGTTGAGCCAGTTTTTCCATCAGTCTATCCCATTCCTTCGTTGAGGAATGTGATCGACCGATGGTGAAACTGGTTTGACCACTTTGGCACTCTTCATTTGAAGAGTGGGGTTGATTGATGAAGGAAATGGATCAATCACTTTAGCACTCATCAAAGGAAGAGTGGGGCGTAGGAAAGTGCGGATCAGTCACTTTGACATTCCTCAATGGAGAAATGGGATCGGCCGAATGGCAGCGGATAAAACCTGGCCCCAGCACTCTTCCCGAGGAGAGGAAAATTAGGACTGATCACGAGGAAGGAGCTGGATCAGTCACTTTAGCATTACTCAATGGAGGAATGGGATACGTCGGCAGTGAACGGACTGGTATCCGCCTCTTTGATGAAAAGGCGAGGCGTCGATGGCTGAAACGATCAACTACTTGGGTTTGTGGTTCAATCGGGGAGGACACTAGATTGACTACACGATCAACCAGACTGACCGAGGGGATGGAGCTGGATTGACCAGTCCATTAACCAATGATGGGTTGGAGGAAGCTTACGATAACCTTTGGAAGTTGAAGTTTTTCCAAAGAGAAGCCCTGCGTCCATGCAAGGACAAAGGTGAAAGTGGTGCTACATAACATACAAAGGAACTTGACAATTTTCTTCTTCTTACCAACTGGAACATCACTAGCTGATGGGGTATCACCGACATGACTTCAACATAGGCCGATGGCGTGGAGGACCACATTTCTAAGACTTCGGTAAGACGAGCAATTCCTCGGCGGTCCTGCCACAAAGGCGCAAGGGAATTTGGGTTTCAAGTTCTTCATTTTAATCTTGTTGACCCATCAATGCTCGATATTATTAACGATGCTTTGGTTTCTTAGAGCCAACATCAGATGTTGTTGGGGCCTTTGTCCTTCGGGTTCTTCTTCTTCTTCTCTTTCTATTTCTTCTTCTTACGGTTAACTTTGGCGCTACTTGCTTTAGAGCTTTCACTAGGTGAAGAAGGAGGAAAGGGAGAGACTTAATGGACAAAGAAGGTGAAAAGTCGGCGTGAGGTTGATGTATTATTGAATTGGTGTCTTACGACATCTAAAGTATTAGGTGCAAGCTGAAACATTGGGAGGATTCAAGATTACGGTGGGGAACAACAGAAGCGGTAATCAATAGTGAGTCTGGAGGCCTGGATGTGGCAACATATGGAGGACCAAAGTTTGCAAGCAGAAGGAAGATTATAAGGTTCCCCACGGAGGGGTTCCTCCATTGGTACTCGGGATTGATGCCATTAACACGACTTGACCTAAGGTCCACTAAGTAAAACAAACATCACACGTTTGCAAAATCTGAGAACAAATCAATCAAACAAACCTTCCTACAACGAAACCACTAGTTGGTGATGAAATCCAATGTCTTGAGATCAAAATAGGAAGGGATGCGGATAGAGCGAATTGGATCGATTACGTTGGTGACCTGCTTAGCGGACTTATGCCTTGGTGCAAGCTTCCACTTGTGATTATTTTTACCCTCAAAGGCAGTGAGTTTGACCAACATTCGAGGAATACGGTGAAATTCCCGCTCCACCGCCACCTTGTGTATGTACCTAAACATTATGGCTACTAAGGTCACCAACTCATAGTCAGCCCCTGGGTGGGAACATTTGACAGTCTGATCCACGTGCAAGTGAAGGGTATCTAGCCCGAAATCTCCTCGAGAAGTTTCACACAAGATTTTCTTCAAGTGACCCCCAATATATACGATCCGACCACTACAAGCAGTTGAACCACAGAGGGATAATCTCACGTAACTCCCTTTCGAATCGCGACCTACGTGTGTAACCTACGTGAAGGGAGATCGAGCGACTATCGACAATTGGATTTTACTCTCCTACCACAAGATACTAAGTTTGTTTGATAGCTTTGTAAATTTATCCTTTCAACCTATTCCAAAACCCTATACCCTAAACTAATGTAGGTTTGCTAACAAAGATGTAAAGTCTGATAAAATTTTTTAGTTAAGTGTTGATTTTAATGGGTATTGTTTACTTAGAGGATGTACGAAAGTGAGACCGATGGAATGATGACTCAATTCCCAAAAATATGCATGAAATATGATAAGCAATCATTTCTTTTCAAAGAATACCTATTTAAGGGAAAGAAGAAGAGTCGTTTTTCACTATCAAACGCGATGAGATCTGCATAGTCAATCAATTTTGTACTCAATCAAATCCAATACGATACTACAACATTTCAGAAATGAAAACTAATATACAAACTAATCATTAAGATGTACTTTCAATTCAATGCAATTGTATGTGAATGATAATCAACTCAATTAAAATTTCTCACACTTAGCTTCTGCTTCCCGAGGATCAAGGAGATTGAATGAGAAAATCTGATTCCGGCAAACCTTACACTTGCTTGCAATGAAACAAGAGAAGAAAATCAAAGCATAAAAGGAAGGATAAAGATTGGATCATATGACCTCAAAGAACCAAGTGAGAAGACTTACATATTTCAGATGTCCTTCACTAGAGTTCCTCGGTAGGATAGGAGAAAGCTGTCGGATCGATTTCAAACTTTTCAACAACAAAACTAAAAATAATGGAAAAGGCATAAAATCTTAACAACAAGGTGTTTACTTCTCGGGAGGAAGCATGTCAAAGGTAAAAATAAGAAGCATTGAACCTCAAAGCAGCTCAACAAGTAAGAAGCGGGGTTTTTAACCTAAAATGCAATTTTTGAAGGGATTTTATTAGCTTGGTGGCTGGTGTAAAGGACTGTACATTATAAAGCTATCAGCATCTAAAGGGAATGGCACCCTAATAACAAAGGCAGTCTTTCGCCCAAAAACTCGCAATGTCAAAACAAAATTTCAAAGAATCTGCCCAAAAACTCACAGAAATGTCCAAAAAACCCAAAATTTCAAAGGAATTTTGACAAGCAAGCTGCATATGATGGGGTAAAGAGTCACTCAGCAAATGAAATCAAACATAAAGGGGTGAACAAGGTCTAAAAACAATCAGAGTGTAAGGCAATGTCTATGAGGAAAAAACAAAACTAAGAAAGTTCTGTTTCCTTCCCCAGTGGAGTCGCCAGTTTCTGTTGTAGGAAAATCTCCCTGCAGACAGGTAGATTGCCTCAAAGAGCTAGACCTTAACTCTAAGATAGAAAGTGATTAATGTGGACACTGACTTCCTTTCAAATATATACTAACTAATGAATGAGAAGGAAGGAGAACATAAGTACCTCTTTATCGTCGTTTGTCCCTGCACGCTCCAAATCGGGCTCCAAACTCTCGCTCCTCGCTGAGTCCTATAGACAAACAAAGTACGACCGCTTCCTACTCTATTGACATTAGCTTGAAAATATATCTATCTATCAATGATAAGTTCATGCAATATCAGACACAAACTAGAAAGAAACAGGCCAAGCATGTCATATTAATGAGAATAACGACAACAATACTTACAATCGTAGATGCGAATGCGACAACTTCGTCAAGCCCCCTTCGTCTAACCCTTGCTCGACAGATCCACAACCTGGATGATAGCAGCTTCGCTGATCACTCTCCTTCAATTGACTGTGTGTTTCCTATGAGATCATAGGTTTCATGCTAACAATTCTTCCCACTTTTCACCATCATAGAGCCTGCTTATATAGCCTTGGAGAGGCTCAACAACTTGAGATATCCTTGGGGAAGGTAAGGATTTTCTTCCTTAAGTTGAGGATCTACCCTAAGATCATGGCTGGAATAGGGATTCGAATCCAACTTCCTTCCAAGAATGAAAAGATCCTTCCCCCATTCATCTCAACAACTCAACTACTGCCCAGAATAGGTAGCGCTCCCTCAAAAGGGCCATTAGAGCATTGTAGCGCTCCCTAGTAGGCTTTAGGGGGGCGCCAATGCTCTCAAAATCTATAGCACTCCCTCAAAAGGGCCAGGGGAGATTTATAATTCTCCCAAACAGTGTAAGGGGGAGCGCCGACGCTCCTAGAAGAGGTATAGGGGAGCGCTCTCCTGCAAAAGCTCATTTTTTGAGGTGATTTCAAATGGCTAAAGGTTTATAAGCCTGCTGACTCATTTCTCCTCTTCCAAATCAAATGTTTGAGGTGTTTTAAGTGTCTTTCTCATGTCATTATAGACACGACATAGGCATCATGGTAGTATGTTTCCCTGACACTTGCGACACTTGTGAGCAAAATGTGACACTTGCGACACTATCAAAGTGAGTATTTTTGATGTGTAACAACGTCCATTAGACTTTGTCTCTGCATTACCAAATCTGGTATTTGGGCCTTCTCCCTCCTTATCATGACTGGAGGCTCCCTCACCTTCTTCCATTTCCTCAATACACATCCTGGGCCAATGTGCTTAATCCCCTTAATTCTGCAAAATGCGCAACCGACCATTTTGTTAGAATTGTGCATATGATAGACAAAGTTGCCAAACCATGCTACAGGTCTCTTTTTTTTTTTTTTGTTCATGGATATCATATCCCCATTCTCCAAAAACAATACTGTCCTATTATCCCTAGGCTGACACATAATTTCATCCTGCACAAGTGCTTCCTTCAAACCACCTTCCTAGGTGAGCATGACTAGAAACCGGGGCTAAATCCTTCCTTAGCACTTTTTTGTCTCGAAGACCACTAATTCGACCCTTAGCCTTCCTTCCCTCAGATCTCAATTTTCATATGACCACGACCATGACCCTAGGCTTAGCTGAAAAATCACTTGTCCAGAGCTTCGAGACTTTAGAACTTTCATCTAAGTACATGAGCATCTCTCCACGTCATCCAACCAGCCAACCAACCACATCAGCGATTTCAAATCACGTGTTCAATAGAGGCACAAACCTCATTTAAAATTTGAATGAATGTAATGTAATGTTTTAGGCTGTTGAGCCGAGAGGCCGTTCTTTGCACAAGCGTAGAAGTAGGTAGGCCTTAAATGTTGAAGGCTGAGATCTAGATCCAGATTGTGGACTAGACAACCCATTCAATGTAATTGAATATGGTAGGTGAGTTTGGAGGGAAGAGCTCAAAGAGCCCCCTCATGTAAAAGATTAAGAGATCTTCTTTGTATTATCAGAGTGTGGTAATAGTTAGAGGAGTATGCACAAGAGAGAGTGAGTGTGCATAGATAAGGAGCTGAGACTCTGTTAAAGTCTGAGCTCAGGAACACCTTGTAAAAACAAGCATTTTCCATTTAATAACATTTTTTCCTGCATATTTCCTGTGTTGAATGAATGTCTGTGCGTGTTCTATTTATGCTGTGAATGTATGTTGGATGTTTGCATTTGTAGGGAGTTGTTTGATTTTCAGGCTTGAGAGGTTCTTTGTGGTTTCATGCCAAGAGGGCATGACAGAGTACTGCGGTCTCTGAATACCAATGCATAGAAGAACTTCTAAACTCCGCAGATTCAGACAAAGACGTGCCAGGCGAGCACATGAGCTGAAATCACCAGCTCAAGGAGAATACCTGTGAGGTTGCTGAATACCTCATAAGGAAAGGCTTTGTAGGTGAAACACAGTTGCAGACAAAAACTCTCTTTGAGTTCTGTAAATATCTGTCAGGTGGGCATTGAGCAGGTGCAAGGAGTGCAGAGGAGAACTCTGCTGTGAGTTCAACAAAAGTCAGAATCACTGAGGATTCTAGATGCTCTACCAGGTGGGCATCGAGTAAGTGCAAGGAGTGCATAGAAGAACTCTGCTGTGAGTTCAGAAGAAGACAAAAGCTCTAAGGAGTTCTATACAACTCTGCCAGGAGGGCATTGAGTCAGTGTGCAGACAACCATAGGAAGATGACTCTGTTGAGTTCTGTAAATTGGGAGAAGAATCCACTGAAGGATATTCGCAGGGTTGCTGAACACCCTAAACACTCAACAAGAGTTTGCTTGAGCAAAGGATAGCCAGGAGGGCATCCAGATTCTCCATCTGCAGGAGAAAGGAAGAAGGATTTATTTCCTTAGAGGTATAAGTGACAGGAAAGTTAATAAGGAGTAGCACTTTGTGCGCAAAGACTCAGCAGAGGCGCAGAAGTCGCAGAATCCTTTGAGGATTCGAAAGGAGTAAGCTTAGAAGGAGTACAATTGCTGTTGGATCCAGTTAGAAGATCTGGACCGTTGGAGGTTTCCTACGTCTAGGAAGCAGAAGGAGAAGTGCACAGGAAGACGGGGTTTAAGCTGCCAGATCTTGGTCAAAACATCTGACAACCGTTAGATCTGTCAGGGGTTACGCAAGGTTTAAGCCCGCGTGAACTGGGAAGAGAAAGTCCCGAAGGAGGCATTGGCATATCGAGATTTCAGCATTCAGGATATCGGAGGTCCTGAGGATGAGCAGTTGGGACACTCCACATTGAAAGTCCCAAAATAGTAAATTAGATCGTAATCATCCATTTGAGAGAGGACACGTGTCATGCGATCATTGATTTCAGAGATTCGGGCACCGGGACTCACAGAGGTGATCATTTTGACTTTGCACCTGGCGAAGTCCCAAAAAGATCTGAACCGTCCATCATAGGAGGACATGTGGCAGCAATCCAGACTTTCAGGGAAAATCCCGAAAGGAAAGACATTTTGGCATATCGGAATTCAACATTTCGGGAATCCTGTGGACAAGAGGTCCGAGTATTTTGGCATTTGGAAACCCAAAATCGCGAAGGGAGAGGAAGGTTGGGAAATTTCCATTTCGACATTTCACACATCGACACTTCGCGAGTCGAGAGGACAGGAGGTCGGGCTCTCGCGTCAATAAGTCCCGAAGGAAATAGGACTGTGATCTTATGATAAGTGGTCGCATGGACCAAGACATAGCCCAGGGGGCTAATTGTTGAATATGTGTTTCGATATTTTGGTAATTCGATGATCGAGAGATCGAGGGGACAGTGGTTCTTGTGACATCAAGATTTAAGAAGTTTCGAAACCCAAATTTTGCATTTTCCTGTCGGGGAATGTTCATGGTCATGTTCAGAGGCTGTGAGGTGAAAAGAAGGACCTATGGATTGAATTGACAGAGATTCCAGCAAGGAATCGAAAGAACTAATTCGACTCGGGGAAAGTAGAATGAACGATCCATAAGACCGAGAGGTCGTGCAAAGACTCTGTCGAGGCAGAGGTGGCATCTGTGTCACCAAGACCGGATCAATGGTCCTCATCCTCTTTCACGATCAACGGTCGAGAACCACGTCGGGACTCCACGCTTTAGGAGTCTCAACTTTCCTCACTTGCCTCCTCCCAAAATGCTTTTACCCAAAGTTCATGATCTTTCAATGGGTGTCCTCCCACAGATCAACGACTATGAATCACTTTGGCTCTTTGGGATTTGAAAGTTTAAAAATTTCCTCCTGCACATTATCCTAGAATGCTTTCACTCGAAGTTGATGATCCTTCGATGTATGTCTTCTGGAATCAACTGTCGATATGTACTCCAGCCTTCGGGCCTTCAGGAGTTTTCGATCCAACGCAACCTATCACATCCTTCCCCACTGGAGTGCCTAGTCTTCGAACTACATGATTTGTCGCCACGTGGTGAAATACTGGAAGAGGAGACATGGCCTAATCGGGCAGGTGACATGTGTCACATTCTAACTGACATTTCAATACTCCATATGCTCAAAACTTACTAACACGTGGCACACATGCCATGTGTCCATGTCATCCTAGGTGACGTCCGCAAGTCACATCACTTCGGGAAGTCCAGGATCAACATCACCTGTAGGTGATGTCATCGTGCCCCATCACTTCAGCTCTTTGGGCTTTAGGACTTAGGGAATTTCCATACTGGCACACTTCCAATTCTCCCGGACTTTGAATTCTTGAACTGGCCAATCCGTCGCCATGTGTCCTTCTAAATAAGATGACTAAGATTCACTTCGGGTCTTCACCTGGAGTCCACGAATCTGCACCATGTGTCCTCCTTAATCTAACGGTTGATGGTTACTTCAGGGCTTTAGACTTCAGAAATCTAAAACTTCAAAACTTATCTGGCCCCACTGGCTTTTATCTGAATCCCTGGATCTGGTGATGCGTGGCTCTCGACAGATCAATTGATGAGATCCTTTCGGGTCTTTGGGTTTCGTAAATCTCAAACTTCAAACCTCCTCGAAGTACACAGGATTCTGCTCCATGTCCTCTTGAATCAGATGGTTGATGCTTACTTTGGGCCTTCACCCGAAATCCATAGATTTATGCCACGTCTCTTCTGAATCAGTTGACCCAGATTCAACTCGGACTATCCAATGCTTGAGATTTACTTCGGACGATCTGGCGACTGAGAACTATTTCGAATGATCAGATGATCGAGATTTACTTTGGCTCTCTGGGCTTTAGGAGTTTCAAATATCAACTGAAAACCTCTTGAACATATTTCTCTAGAGTTACTGATCTACTAACACGTACCTCTTGGTGATCGACAATCATGATCTACTTCGACTATTTCATATCCTCATCATCCACAAACTTCTGAAGTTGTGGATCTCGCACCACCTGTCTCTCCTCGATGATGGACGACCCTAAACTACTTTGGCTATATGGAGTTTCGATGCTCGAGCCCTAACATGTTACATCACTTACTTTCTTTCAATTTGCGGGGGCAAGCATTGACGGTTTGGATTAACCCACTTTTCGCCCCGCAATTATCCTGACGGTGACACGTAACCCCTCGGTGAAACCATGGTTTGGATTGTGGGACAACATTGATGAATTATCTCCTGTACAACTTGGTTCCCTTCAATGTCAGTTGTATATTGATCCCTCTCTCTAATGGGATCTGAGGGTGGTGACCTTAACCCTTTCTTCCTTTTCATTGGACGAACCTTATTCACCTGTCCTCCGATCCAACTATCCCGGATCTCTCCTGATCCTACAGTGGCGATCGCTCCCGAATTCGAAGGGGACGTGTAAGGTAGGTAGAGAGGTAGTGGAGGGGCCCAGAGGGCCCATAGTGATAATAGTGGAGGTCGTTCAATGTAAGGTGGAATAGGTCCACTATATTATTAAATAAGGCCCACTATGGTAGTTAGAAATAATAAATGTGTAATT
>SNQJ01S0062310.1:0-15598 GCA_010110895.2 Picea sitchensis
GAGCCAGGAGTATAAGCGTAGAGAAGATCAACACATGTGACAACTTCAGTTCGAAGTTGGTGATTTGATTCTTGCACACTTAAGGAAAGAAATGTTCCCAAGGGGGACATATAATAAATTGAAGATGAAAAAAATTGGACCGTGCAAGATCATAAGGAAATTTGGGGCAAATGCATATGAGATTGAATTACCGGACGACATTGGAATTTCACCGATATTCAATGTCTCAGATTTGTATCCTTATAAGGCTAAAGAAGCGGGAGAAGATAGTGAACAACCAGAAGTTTAGTGGGCTAAACAAATGCCTGTAGCTGAGAATCCAGAGATGGAGAGAATACTAGACAAGAGAGTTAGTAAGAGGACCAAAAGAAAAGAATATTTTGAATACTTGATCAAGTGGAAGGGACATCCAGTTGAATATGCTAGTTGGGATAATGAAGCAGAGATTCAAAAGCATGGGTAGACCATGCGAGAGCTCATGGACAGGAGCCCATGAAAATTTTCGAGCGAGGGAGTATGATGCAGGAGCATTGCCAACAACAAGCGAGCGTGGGACAAACGCAGACGCATTTTAGCACATGATGAATTGTTTGAAATGTTTTGAAGTTTGATACACCAAACATAAGTGAAATAGTTAAGAAAGGGTGTACTTTCAAATTGTAAACATATATTGAGCGATCCACTCTCATCTGTAGTAGATAGAGGCATTTATTTGCAGTTAATGTAAGTAGGTAGATTTAAATTTCTATATTAGATAGTTTTAGGAGATGGAGGGAAAACGACTATAGACACCCTCCCTTGTATCATTGTAACAATAATGGAAGAAGATCATAGAGCATAGAAGAGTAGCAGAGAGTTGCGTAGAAGAATCCATGTACAAAAGTCTAAATTTAATATATGAAGCTTTGATTCCAAACTCATGGTATTATAATTCCTTCTATGTGCATATGCTCAATGTCATGCTTATAGTTGTTTTACTCTTTCTATTGTACATTTGTTGTGATGCTGTGTATGTATGATTTCTTGTTAAATGTCTGAAATTTGGGAGAGGAAGAGTAAGGAATGAGTTTCAATTGTTTCTCTATCTCAGCAAGAGTTCCTGCAAGGAGTGCCGTGGAGTGTCCGCAAGGAGTGTGTTGACGGGTTCAGAGTCCAAATCTCTGAAAGCTCAGGAGAGATACAACTATTCTCATTCTCACAGAAGTGTAAGTTAAGCATAGAAGCCGTGCAAGGTGTGCATAGGCTGATAAAGACCTCAGAACTTGTATCTAAGGCGAAGTGGTTGAAAGACTGTTGTCGCAAGGAGTTGCATAGAGTCAACTAGTTCAAATACTTAGGAGTATTTGAAGAAGTGCCATAAGGAGTGCGTGCAGAAGGTATCCCCAGAGTACTTGAGGAGTTTTTAATAAAGATTAGGAGGGATAGGGTCTTCGAAGTTGTCGAAGAGAATCTCAAGAGGGATAGTGCCTTGAAGTGTTGAAAGGAGGTGTAGCGAATTTGTTTTGCAGGTTGACAAGTTTCATGAAGGAATACCTTGTTCATTTCGCAGGAGTTGTCAAGGAGGCATTGGACGGTCGGAATTATCCGAGGTGAATTCACAAAGTTTCGAGAGACATCAGATCGTGCAGAGGAGCAGGGGAGTTACGGTAAGCTTATTTTCAAGTTTAAGTTCAAGGGAAATAGAGCTGTAGGATCCAAGCCGGTAAGGGTTGTTGTATCACTCGTGAACTCTCATTTCGCGGATTCATGAGCTGAAGGGTCGAAAACCTTGCACCAAGATTCATGAGATCGCGAAAGGCGAAGTCCCGTCAGGGCGAGAAGTTCTATTGTGGGACCCTCATTTATAACGCGTTGGAATTCAACACCTCAGAAATTCGGAGGATAGGGGGTCGATACTTTTGTCCCGAAAATACCGAAGTCGCGAGTTGCGATAAGGAGTATCGGGGAGCTCGGGATCTCGACACTTCGGGTGTCGGGATACAAAGGAGGTAGCGCTTGGGGAGTGAATTCATGAAGTACCGAAGCTGGGTACGAGGGACACGTGGCAGAACCACAAGGTGGGCCGGTGTGATAGACAGGCGAACACATGTCGCCTAGTGGAAGGAGTTGACATTCCGTTGACTTCTTGCGTCTCGGTGACTCGCGAGATAAGAGCATGGGAGCTCGATGTTGAAACTTGCGAAGGGGCGAGTAGCGAGAGGTGCTAGCGTTAAGCCTAGTCGGTGGTTATGCATAGAGGGCTCTGACAAAGGAAGGAGCTATACCCGTATCGGCATTTCGGGTATTGTGAATTTGGAAAGGAGGAGTCGAGAGTTTTGACTCGTGAACTCATGAGATTATGAGTTGCGACAAGTGCCTTTAGAATTGGGCCTTGGTTATAGCACCATGGTCACTTGGAGGAGGTGGAGGTCGCGCTTAGTGCTATTCACACAGGGGAGCTTCCTGAAGGACCCGTGGACCGATAATTTGTGATTCCAATAGGGAATCGAAAGAGCCGATTCGGATCAAAGGAGATAAAGAACGATCTTGTGAGCGGACATCGACCCGAGGGTCGATAGAGTCTTGCATCACTTAGGGATCCTATGGCCCATATCTCATTAGTCTATCCTCCAATAGATCAATGACTGGTGTCACCTCAGATCCCTCCCATCGAAAGTTCACCATGACCTCATATTCTAGGTTTTTTTCGAAGGCTTCACCTTTTGATAATATTTTCTCGAATACTAGATCTTCAACGAACGATTGGGATCTACTCTTTCCACCGTATCAACAATTGTCATTCCTTAGGGTTTAAATGAGGATTACAATAGGGTTAAGGGTTATTTATGGACATAGCAGTCCCTCGATCATTCTAGACACATTCTTGCAAAGGTTTAAATCACCTTCTTTAGGATTTTAAACTACATCCTAGCAAGAAAGAAACACTCCACCTAGACATCCAAATGAAGGTTCATATCATGCAAACTTTCCATTTCAAAGGATAGTGGCAAACACAAGATTACAGGCTTGTACTAGCCTCTCATGCTCAATCATCACAATCACTTCATTTTAAACCTTTAGCAACTATTCATCATATTTAGACCATTATCATGAACATAATACAATCTATAACCATAAACAAACATTCATTATACATTCAAGTAACACCCTTATTTGTTCAATGAAATATTCAACTAGACAACTAACTAAGGGGAAATGCCTTTCCACCCAATTGTAGGATATGTTGTACTTTTTCTTTCTATAACATCCCACCCTTGTGCTAGGCCATGATACCGTCAGGGGACTCTCTTAGTTGACTTACAAGTCAAGGAATGGATCAAGAGGGTTACTCTCATTCCCTCCACTGGGAACAACAAATGTTTCTCTCTTCCTACTGAGTTGAATGCCTCCATGGGTTTATTAGGGACCTTCCCAGCTGGATTTCCTCTGCACAAGGGAGTCCCTTCTCTTTTATATAGTTCCTTAATGAAATCCTCTTACTAGTGTTGATTCCTTTCCAGTAAACACCAAGCCACACCTCTCTTTTTCTCCAGTCTGGATATCAGTCTTCTGTATTCCAAGGTGACCATTCAATTCTTGGGCAAGCTTCCTATTTTCCTCAGGAAAAATTCCTAGTTCCTATGTTTCTTAGAGTTGTATGTGTAAAATCTGTTTTCTCAAGCACATAAACCATATATCTATGAGTTTATGACTCATCTTTTCTATGTGATTATTCTTTCTTCCTTTGATTATGAGAATTATTGTGTCTGCGTGTGTTTAGTCTATTGCATCTATGCATCCTCCTTATAATTTTACCCTCTTCTTCCTTATTCCTTCTTCTTTGTTGGAACATTATTTCTATTCCTTGGGATCCCCCACTAGATTTTGCTAGAAGTAATCCCTTAGGTCAGACTCTTGAATTGAAGGGGAAAATCCCTCCATGCTTCTGGTTTTCATTGCAACTGACCCTTTACTCTTCCAAGTATCAATTCAAAAAGTAGTTATAACGGCTTAACTACCAAACCTGAACACCAATACTAGGTTCCTTGTAGTCAAGAAAACTAAGGCACATTGGGCAGGTTGTGCATTCAAGTCTTAGATGTGCAGACTAGATTTCTGGGAAAGTTTCCTACTTTCCTCATTAAAACTTGGCAATTTCACTTCACCAGTCTCACTCGTGGTATCATGGAAAATACTGCAAGGCTTCCAATCAATCCGTTTTTTGGTGTTTTCATTAAACATAAGACAATTACATACTTCATAAATCACAATACATGAATTATTAAACATGATTACAGTCTTGGGGGACAACGAGGTGTTACATTCCCCTCCCCTTTGAGGAAACACCATCCTCGATGTTCTAGACGCCACACATACAAACACAGATTTACACATGAAACAAAAATGGGTATGCCACCCTCATGGGATCTTCCAGTTCTCATGTGGTCTCATATTCTCCAAAGTGCTTCCATTGCACCTTAACTTGCATGACGACTCGGTCTCGGAGCAATGTCTCTTTCCTATCTAGAATGTGTTGCGGCTCATGTTGAAATTCTCCCTTTGGTTACACCTATATCAGAGTCCAATCAATAACATGATTAAAATCATAAATATATTCCTTTAATAAAGTTACATGGAGCATATCGTAAGCTCTAATAGTAGGTGATAGAGAAACTTTGCATGCCATTGATCCCACTCTTTCCACGACTTCAAACGACCCACAATAGTGAGGTGCTAACTTGACACAAGTTCTCATTCTTAGGGATCTCTTTTTGAGTTTCACCATGAGATACACATGATCTCCATTTGCATATCTCTTTTGTCTCTCTTGGGATGCTTTTAAATTATGCCTTATTTTGATCATTTCATGCTGCATTTCTCTTAGCATGTATGGTCCAAGTGTGATTCTATCCACTGGACTCTCCCAACTAATTCAAATTTGAATTTTCTTATATACAAAGCCTCAAATAGGATCATCTTCAATGATTCTTGATATCCATTGTTGTAGGAAAACTCTACCAGGGGTAGCTATTCTTCCCATTGTTTGGGTTGATGCATAACATGCACCTTTAACATGTCTTTTGACACTTCGTTGACTCTTTCGATTTTCCCATCGGTTTGAGGATGGAAGACCATGTTGAATGATAATTGCGTTCCCAAGCCTATAAACAAACTTTTCCATAAATTCAAGGTGAATTCCACATCTCTATCCGAAATGATAATTTTGGGCATACAATGCAATGTGAAAATATATTTCATGAAAACATCAACAACATATATAGCTTTAAAAGTAGATTTGATTGGAATAAAACTAGTTTCCTTTCTCAACTTATCTATCACTACCATGATTTCATCATGTTGCTTAACTATATTTGGAAAACCTATAATGTAATCCATGGAAATAGTCTCTCATTTCCACTTTGGAATTTGAAATGGCTACAATAATCCTATAGGGTGCGTATGTTCAACTTTAACATGTTGACATTATGAGAACTTTGCAATATCTCTCTTCATTAGTGGCCAGTAATACAACTTCCTTACTGTTGTTTTCATCTTCTGATAACCAGGATGACCCACATAAAGTCTCTGATGAAAATAATCCATAATGAGGTTCTTCAACTTTGTTGAATCAGAGACATACAACCTTTCATTATACAACAATAGCTCATCTACTATAAGATAGTATTCTTCATATTTCTTTACACTAGGACCTTGCTCCAAAATTTCCTTTACCAATTTGAAAATGTCATCCTCTTACAAGAGAGTTCTAATTCTTTGCTTAATGTTAGACTCTCCTACACTTGTTGCTTCTAGGTGCACTCTCTGCACACTTCAGTTGAGTGCATTTGCCACTCTATTCTCTTTCCCTTTTATATGTTTGATTTAAAAATCAAACTCACTAATCAATGCCATCCATTTGTCCTATATAACATTTAACCGTGGCCGATCAAACAAATACTTTAGTCCGCAATGATCTATCACTAAGACAAACCTTCTTCCAAGGAAGTATTCTCTCCACATATTCAACACATGCATAATCACTGCAAGCTCTAAGTCATGGGTGACATATCACTTCTCATGTTCATTCAATTTCCTTGATTCATAACATATCACATGTCCTTTTTGCATAATAAATCCATCAAGTCCTTGCTTACAAGCATCTGTGCAAACCAAGAAGTATTTCTTAGGGTCTTGTTGATGAGCGTTTATGACACACCGTCAACGAGAATGATAGATCCAGATCAGGTTTGTCTATTTAACCCAAGCCATTTGGGATAATCTACCCTGACGTGTTTTATGGCTCCATTAGCCAACTAGGATTCTAAAATAATTAAAAGATGTAAACTAACTAGATGTACAATCCTATCAAACAATACAATAATATAATTGCTTAACTAATTATGTTGAAAGGCCTACACCTATTGACAATGGGCACATTTAATAGGTTTTTAGTTCTTAATCAATTTTGTATGGACAAGATTAAATATTGATGGAATATTCTTAGTCGTTCCAATAAATCAATGGTTGTGATTTCAACCACCAAATTCCTCACTATTATAAAGACATCCATTTACATGTTTATTTTTTTACTTTTACTTGATCATATCTAAAATTTACTATGGTGGCTAGCTGATAGCCACGTCTGAGTGATTAACAAAGATTAAGGTTTTTTTTATAGACTGGAGAGATGTGAATCCGCGTTTCACTTTCTGGGCCAGTCGAAACCTTTCGGCGTTCACCATCCATAATTTTGTGGTTGTTCTAGTAGTAGTATTATATACAATAGATATGTACAATTACAAGGTTTAAATAAAGCCTCATGAAAATGGTTGTTTTCAACTAATAGATGAAAATAAGGTGAAAAATATAGGAAATTATTTTTGTACTACAAATGAAAAAATAATAAACAAAGAGTGAATAAGATTATTAATGATATAACGATAATAGACAAAACATTTAACGTTTAAATGATGTAATTATTATTTATTCGCAAATCAACAAATCAAATAAAATATAAACTAACTAACCTCTGATCAATAGTACTCAGCTAGATTAGTCTTTCTATGTTTGTATAAGCTCCACTTAACCTATGTCAAGTATAAATCTATGAAAAAAGAAAGAACGATACTTCTTGAAACAACTCAAAGAAGTCTTTTATATTCCAGAACAAGTCTATGATAACAAAAAGAAAAATATATTTTATCTCATGTGACTTTAAAGTGTCCAATAGTTGAAAGCGAAATAAACTCCAACTCTTAGCAAATGGTATTACCAACTACCCAACATTAGATGTAAACTCAATATGCATAGATAGATGATCATTCACCGATATTAAAAGAACCAAAATATAATGAACCACGTAAAGAAAAACATAACATGAAAAATTATATGCAGAACAATCTAAAACTAGTTCAATACAAATAAAGTTTCATATTCAGAAATTATATGAGAAACAATAATAACATTGCACAGTCTACAAAAGGACAAAAGACAAAGAGTAAACTGTATCCCATATATTTTCAATATAATAAGTTCATCATAAGGTCCAAAAGGAATCCTCCAGACCAATAACTCACCAATATTTAAAGAGAACTTTTGGTTGTCCTGTATAATGTTGCTCCAACAACCTGTCTGTTAAGAGAAATATATAGCGAAAGGTTGTATAATCACTTTGACCGACAATTTAAATCTTATTTAAATTGCAAAAAGAACAACTTTCAAATCATGATCCTTAGTGAAGATATAATAGATTAATCGACAATAAGAAAAATCTCAATTGAACAATTATATCTTTACAAATATAAATTACATGAATAAACTCAATATAATACAAGCTTTGTATCAAAATAATAGAATCACCAAGATCAAAATAATCGGGATAATAGACTCTTAAAGATTGAAAAAATTAATACATAAATTATAGTAATTAACCATGTATTGATAAAACAGACTAAAGATAATTTAAATCAATGCATAATCAATTACTCAAAGAATATGAAGATATTATAATGAAAATAAAACCATTTTACTTATAGGACAACAACCATTAAGAAATATGGAATTTCATATTCTTCTTCGAAAATACTCATCCATTCTCCCAAAATTTCAACCATCCGTTACTCCATTTGAAAAGAAAAAGTTTACAAAATAAATAATATACAAAAAATAAAGGATCAAAATCCTCCTCTGAATTTCTTGGATCCATTGGGCTCTGAACTTTCTCATATATTTATGCAATGAATGAACAGTATGGGCGTCACTATTAATTTTCGCCACCTGAAATTTGTCTCATAAAGAGACAAACATATCTCTCAAATCATGCATTTGTTTGGGAAAAATCTCACGAATAAGCTAAATGGGTCCATTCTGCAGATGGGTTTTAAACCGTTTCTTTAGATTACTTACGGTTTGGCTGAAATTAGTCCCGCAAAATCATCTGTATGTTCTTGAACACATTTCCAAATCCTATCTGTTGTTGCTTATAAATTATTTGCAGCAATCCAATATTATTTTTGGATCAATTATCTTGAACGTATTTAGATAATAAAATCAAGCCATAATCAGATCCATACCAAATAACTGATAATAGAAACCTGCGAAACAAAAAGAAACCAAATTAATAAACTAAAAATTGTGAATAAAACAAAATCTAGAACAATAGAATTAATTTAATTTAAACTAACTATAAGTTCTAAAAAAATATTGTTTATATTTTCCTTTCAAATATGATCTTAAAATTCTAGAAGCTTCAAGTTGATGGAGATGAGAAAAATATTAATTTTGGGTTTTCAAAAAATCAAACAAATGATAGATAATTTGTTTTTTTTTTTTTTGAAATGAGATGCAAACTCACTAAATATTTTAATTAATTAAACCTACCAAATGATTTTGTGAAAATTATTGCTAATGAGCAAAATATGAAAACATAATCATAATTTAAACGAAAGTAAACGGTTGATAGAAATTAATGTTTTAGTTTAAATTAAGATTTCTATGTTCATCTCTCCCTCATTCAAATTTGATCAAATGTTAACAAATATCATAGAAAATATGTGTCGCAATAAATGTTCTTCCTGTAAAATCATTGTTATTAATCCATGTTTTCAACTAAGCCATTCTCATAGCAGATAAATTCAATAAGGAAGAGGTAATAACAAACTCTCAAATTATGAAGCTCGTTCATCAACATCAAAACTCTATAGAAATAAAAATGAAATGGAATTTAAATTTCATGAAATTCAAACAAAACAAAAGAATATAAACTCAAACCAACCTYGAAACAAACAAAACCAATACCAATCCAATCAAGTCAAAGGAAAAAAAAAATGAAGAATCCAAGTAAAATTTTGAGGGACCCTAGATTTTGATTAAAAATAAAGAAGGGGGTTGGTGGGGCCCAACATGCCTGTAATATTCAAAATAGGGGCATTGGTCAAGAGATGCTTCAACTGTTGAAAGTTGGTTTCACACTCTGTTGACCATACAAACTTCTTCCCTTTTCTTTGCAAAGAGGTAATGGGATGAATGATCTTGGAAAAATCCTTAGTAAACCTTTTATAATATCCTGCTAATACCATAAATGATATCACCTTAGTTACATTCTGAGGGTATGGCCAATCAATGATTACCTTGATCTTCTCAAGATCTACTACCACTCCCTTTGCTGGGATTGTGTGGAAAAAACACTGGATCTCCTTCTGGAAGAAGTCACACTTGCTATATTTATCATATTGATGGTGATATCTTACCACCTGTAACACCAACTTAATATGCTATTTGTGCTCTTCCTTGGTATTGGAATATATTATAATATCATGAACAAATACTAGAACGAACTTATCTAAGTACTTGTTGAGAACATTATTCATTAAGCACATAAAGCGGGTTGGCGCATTTGTAATCCAAAATAGTGCCACCAAAAATGCGTAGTGTACTTATCATGATACAAAGTTTGTCTTATGGAAGTCTTCATCCTTAATCTAGACTTGATGATATCTAGATCTCAAGTCAATTTTAGAAAATATTGTAGCTCCTCTGAGCTGATAAAAAAGATCAGCAATCATGGGAAATTGGTACTTGTTATTGATGGTCATATTGTTTAACTATTGGTAGTCAATACAAAACCACAATGTACCATCCTTTTTATTAAAAAAAAATGTGAGTAATCCCCATGTGGATACACTCGACCTGATAAACCCCTTGTCCATCATTTCCTTCAACTACACCTTTAACTCTACCAACTATGGCATGCTCATTCTATAGGGTACTTTAGATGTTCATAGTGCTCTAGGTGAAAGATCTATTGATAAATCAATATCTTTCTTAGGAGTAAGTCCATGTATGTCCTCTAGAAATACATATTTCAATTCCCACAGTGATGGGTGATCTTCAATCTTCAACTGCTTATTCTCTGCTACATTGAGCACTTGTATTGCATACAGGGGACACCCTTTTCAACTAAACTTGTTGAATTGTAATTCTGATATTTTCCTTACTGATATGAGATTTTGAATGTCATGCAACACCATCATGTTACCTTATTCATCTTCACATTCTAAGGTCTTATCATAGCATTTCAATCTTTCCTTATGGTCGACTAACCAATCCATGCCTACCAACACATCGTATGATCTTAAGGATAGGATGTTTAACACTGCCTATGTGTGCAGTCAACTCATCTCAAATGGACATGCCTCTACTACCTTTGTCACCTTTCACTTAGTTCTTGTGGCTAGTTGAACCAACCATACCTTTGCATGATTTTTCCTTTGTAAGGCACATGCTTCAACAATTTGAGGAGAAACATAACAAAGGTTAGAACCAAGGTGAATCCAAATATAGATAGGTTTATTGGAAATTATACCTTCCAATTCCACTATAGAATCTTGGTGCTCTGTTTGTTTATTCTCAACAACCTCATATATCCTCGACACACTCTTGGCCACATCATTGACTTTAGTAGCTTCCTAAACATGGAAAAATATTTTGGTGTCATGTTGCATGTGAGATAAATATCTCAACAAATGTGCCTCTCCACAACCCCAAAACTATAGAGATCCTTTCTTTTGTTCCTTTACTTTCTCTCTTACTTGCTCTACTGGCCTACTACCACTATGCAATGGAAAGTTATATTGGTGCATACTTCTACTGATATGTTTGGAATGAGCACCTTTCTTGGAATTCTTGTATTGATATGGTTTAAATCCCTTCCTCTGAAGTATAGGATCATTCTTTCTCTTACAATCCTTAAAAGGATCCCACCTATGCTTGGATTGGTCATAACAACATTTGGTCATCCTAGTGGTATCTTCCAAGGTCTTAGGCTCAACAAACTCAATCTATCCTGATAGGACTGTGGCAATCCATAGAGGAAGCATTGCATTCTCTCTTTCTCATCCTTGAGGTAAGGAACATACCTCAACAACTATAAGAAACTCTTGGCATAAGAAGCCATGGTAAGTTGTCCCAACTTGTGTTCATGGAACTCTTTAATATTTAACATCATAGTAATTTTCTGATAGGTATGCCTTCCTAAAATATTTCTCAAACTGTTCGCAATTCAGATTGCTTTTCTTCAATCCCTTAACTTTCTTGAGGTCTTCCCACCATATGGAAGATCCTCCATTCAGATTTAATATGGCTATATTTTCCTTTGTATTTTATAAGTAGTTGTGCACTCGGAAATACTTTCTTAGTCCCAACATCCAAGCCTCAACTTCTTCTCCCTTTTTTATTTCTCCATCGAAGGTAGGGGGATTTTCATTTTTGAACTCTTCTTTCAGAGAATTCGATGAGTGTCTCTTTTTCTTTTTCTTCTTAGGAACACTTGAACTAGTGTCATTGCTGGAAAATTCCTCTATAGTGGTCTTCCCACTACATGAATTTGTAGAAGTATCCCCACTAACCCTGATCCTCTTATCATCTCGATGCCTTTTCTTAGAATAATGTTTTCCCACATTGTTGTGAGTTGGTCCATGATTTTGGACATTTGAAGGGCTCTTTTATTTCTCTGATTGTTGCAGTATTGCATTACTCATGGATGGACCATGTTTCAAATGATTCTAGATTTCAGAAAAACTTTGCAACTTGACACTGCATTCAACTCTAACTACTAGACGTGATCTCTCATGAGCCTTTCATTATCATCTTTCATACTCCTTACTATGGCTACAAAATAAGAATGGGTTTCTTTGGCCCTCTTTCCATCTAATTCTTCATCTCATAAGTGTGATATGTCATCCATACTATGTTGCACCATCCACTTTTGTTTCCTTTTCAGTGGGTCCTATGTGCTGAAACAATGAAACACTATTCACCATTACATTTAAAAATACTAGCATAAAATTCTATAACTTTCCAACAACCGATTTTCTTTGGCAATACTGAACCAAGATTCCAGTATTTCTTATTAGTCCCACTCAAAATTGTTATTAGTATTCATAGTTGAATCATTCAAAACATGGAACACACTTCTATCATATACATTTTTCTTAAACAATTATGCGGCCTTCGCAACCCATTCAAGCATAGAGTTTGAAATCCGATTTGATACCACTCTGTAACACACCTGACCCCCTAAACCCTATTAGGATGGTGGGATGTCAAATTTCCACTTTCATTTAGATTCAGATCTCGGGTTTACACCATTACTCAACCTCTGTCCCTCATTGCAGATGCAAGGGCCTCTTTTTCTTCCTTTTCACTGTGTAATGCTATGAAAAATCTATAGGCTCATCACCATTCCTTGGTGGAATGCAATTACACACTCTAGGGAATGAACATCCACAAATGGATGGCCCTCATTCACTCATCCAAACCAAATCAACGGTCAATGATGAGTCGGGTTCCCTTCCAGGGAATTTCTCATTCGACCTTCTCCGACAACTTTACTCCCAACATATCCAATGGTATTTGGGCTTGGAAACCAATGGTACTGATCTACCCCGCACCTCAAGCTACACGATGGCTAAGACGGTGCTCGTCCTCCACTTAACAATTTGACCAACAATGTTCAAAGTAAATCCAGGAATGTTATCATATTGGGTTTCCTTATGCTTGGATCGAAGATCTCATGCTCCTCAAACATCCACCATCAGAAAGAATCCACTCCCCACGATCATGAGACTTCTTGAATGGTTCTTCCCAAAGAGAAGTTCTGCAAAGGAGACAACGATCCTTGTATTTTTTCATTGAATGGTCAGATATGAATCAGATCTCACAAATTTCTGGTAGTTAATTGGCATACCACTTTGACATGGTTCCTTTGTTAGGATGGATTTCCCTAGATCTAATGTTCTAGAAATCATCGACTTCTAACTCGAAATACCTACAACTATGATTACTCTTGGTCTCTCGAAATTGGGAATTACTCTTCGAAAAATCCTTCTATGCCTCTTTGTAGACCTTTCTTACTCATCCTTCTTGGCAGGATTGTTGACTTAACGCTTAGGGAGCCTATGCCCCATATCTCATCATTCCATCCTCTGATAGATCAATGAATTGCATCACCTCGGATCCCTCCCATCAGAAGTTCATCATGACCTCACATTCTCGGTTTTTCTGAAGGATTCACCTTCCGATAAGGTTCTCTCGAAGTCGAGATCTTTGATGAACAATCAGGATATACTCTCTTCATTGCATTAATGGTCTTCGTTCCTGAGGGTTTTAATGAGTATTTCAATAGGGTTAAGGGTTATTTATTTACTTAGAAGTCCCTCGGTCCTTCTAGCCACATTCTTGCAAAGTTTTAACTCACCTCCTTTGGGATTTTAAATTACATCAAGCAAGAAACACTCTACCCAAACATCCAAATGAAGGTTCATATCCTATAAAATTTCCATTTTGAAGGACAAGGGAAAATATAATATTACAGGCCTACAATGGCCTCTTATTCTCAATTATCACAATCACTTCATTTTAAACTTGGGTTTAACATTCATTCATCATATTTATACTATTAACATGAACATAATACAATCTATAACCATTAACAAACATTCATTAAACATTCAAGTAAAAAACTTATTTGTTCAATGAAATATTCAACCAACCAACCAACTAAGAGGAAATTCCTTTCTGCCCAACTGTAGGCTATGGTGCACTTTTCCTTTCTACAACATGCCACCCCCGTTGYAGACCATGATACAACAACGATACACTCTTAGTTKATTTTCAAGACAAGGAATGGATTAGGAAAATTACTCTCCTTCCCTCCATTGGAAACAACATAAGTTTCCCTCTTCCCATTGAGATTAGGACCTCCATGCATTTATTAGATACCTTCCCAATTRGATGTCCTCTACATAAGGGAGTCCCTTCTCTKCTACACAGTCCCTTGGTGACGTCCCCTTACTAGTACTGGCTTCTTTCTAGTAAGAACCAAGTCACAACCCTCTTTTTCTCTAGTTTGGATATGCGTCTTCTATGTTCCATGGTGACCATTTAATTCTTGGGAAAGATTACTATTTTCTTAAGGAAAACTTCCCAATTCCTCTATTACTTAGACTTGTATGCGTGAAATTTTCTTGCTCAAGAACATCACCATCTGTTTGGGAGTACACAAATCATATTATGTGTGTGATTATTCTATGTTCCTCTACATATGAGAATTATTTTTTCTACGTTTTTTCCATCTCTGTGCATCTGCGTGTCCTCCAATTTTCCCCCTCTTCCTCCTTATTCCTTCTTCCCCATTGGAACATTCTTTCTATTCCTCGTGATGCCCCACTAGCTTCTGTTAGAAGTAATCACCTAGGTCAATCTTTTGAATCGAAGGAGAAAATCCATGACTTATGGCTGACATTGCAACTGACCCTTCACTCTTCCAATTACTAACTAAAAAGGAAATTACAACATCTCAACTACCAAACCTGAACACCATTAACAGATTCCTTGTGGTCAAGACAACCAGGGTACGTTGGGAAAGTTGTAATTCCCAGTCCCACTCATCGTATCATGGCCAATACTACAAGGCTTCCTCTCAGTCAGTTGTCTCACATTTTCATTAATGATAAACATAATTACATACTTAATAAATCATAATACATGAAGTCTTAAACATGATTACAGTCTTGGGGGAAAACAAGGTGTAACAACTATGATCGATACTGAAACCGTAATACTACAACCATTTATGTAATACAAAATCATATACGACACACCATTGAAACTCTACCACTACCTTCACTCCCTTATAAAATACAATGATAACTAGTGATCGCCCAATGCGATTTTGGGGCCTATTTATGTCATTGTCACAATATTGAACTTCGTAGTTTCTTTATATTTTATCTAGTGTGGAATTGATGAGTTATAGGAGGGCCTCTATAACATCCCGCTCTGGCGCACTGAGATAACTTATTCTTTGAGGACACTTGCTCGCAAGTGATCCAAATTATTATGCTATTAAAACTCTTGATTTTAATTATGAGGCATTATGGGTTGATGATATGTTGTTTTACTACATTGACATAGACAGGTGCTATTGACTCAGTTTTACTGAGTGTGCAGGGTTTTGGACCTCGAGGATGAAAAGGCATTGATGGAACCCCTTGGACTCTGGATTGAGTCAGGGAGTGTGCCATTGGGGTTTGATTGTTTTACTGTGATATTAGTGCAT
>SNQJ01S0062310.1:50471-73813 GCA_010110895.2 Picea sitchensis
ATGAGCAGTGTGGTCTAAGGCTGGGAGGTTCGTGGAAGGCCTGCACTTGGTTGGTGGATCCCACCATTGTTACAAGATAAGTGTCTAACTATGTTTTATCACATTTTATCAATATGTTTTGTATCTCTGTGTATTATAACGATAATGCATTCTGCTGTGCATTTGGATTAATGTATTTGCCATGGATTATTTATGTTGAAATGACTCTTATGCTTACTCTGAGCTTAAATGTATTTCATTGCTTAAATGCACGCGATTAACTATGAATGAGAATGTGTTATTCCGTGTAGTAACACCTACATGGTAGCCAAGGTGCGCTACAGTCATTCTGGGTTATCTACCAAGTAGTCTTATAGTAACCCTGGGTAGTTTGAACAAAAAGGGGTGTTACAATAATTATGGTTGATTGAAAACAACAAGTCTTTTCAGGGATGATTTTTTGGTAGGGCTTGCCACACCCTTGCAATTGAAAGATAGGAATTTCATGGGGCAACCCCTTCTGGGGTTTTCGATGATCTAAGTGCCCCCATAATTGAAAATTATTTCTTAGCTCCCATGTCAACCAAAGTTTGGTAGCAATGGAAATATGTGCTTTTCTCCCCCGACCAGAAACCCCTTTAAAAGCCATTGGGTCTTTTCCTAGGCCCTTAGGCTGGGGGTTCATATCATATAGAGATGGAATTTCTCTATTCCTAAGGTGATACACAATCAAATCATATTTTGTGTCTCTTGAAGATTCATCCTCCTCCATAACATTTAAGCCAAAGTCTGATAAGAACTCATGGGATGAGGACGAGTGGTATAAAGATGATCCCAAACTAGGAAGTGAAGTCACACCCAAACTCTCAAAGGAAAAAGGGAGGTTTTTCAGAGAACCCAACCAATATTTTCCAAGAAGTGATAAGGAATTTATAAGAATATTAATAGAATGGGGGGGATTTGAACACATACATTGAGGAGAAACTGCTCACGACCTCAGGGCCATAGTTGAGGAACTGTCTTGAAGCAACATCCGGGAAACCTCATCCAAATCCTGGTGGTTCTGAGAAAACTACTTGTGTTCCCTTGCGTTTGCACTTATCATTTCGCCACACCCTTTAGCCAATGATTTTGTTGACATCGGCCTATCCTTAGAGCCTAGGGGGCCAAAGAATTTGTCTCCATAGGGGAATCTAGTCTCTTCCTATCCAACTAAGAGCAAGGAATATCTGAATGACCCTTGAAGGGTAAATGACAATCACTGGCCACATGACCGTGTTTATGACAACGCTTACGATGGAAAGGAACCCCTTCATAGTCCAATTTCAACAAACAAGACAAGTTCCCTACAACCAACTCCATATCCTCTACTAGCGCCACCATGACGTCAAGAAAAACCAAGATACGAGAAACTATTAGCTCACTCAGGGATAGGAAAGACATATTTGCATCAAGAAATGTGCCGAGAGCATTCCCATTTTCCTTAAATCTTTATCTGGACCAAAACTCAACTGGAAGGCCAGGTAGGCGAACCCAAATTGGAAAAACGTCCATAATTTCCTTGCTAGCATCGAACATAAGAGTCTTTTTATTGAACAAAATAGGGGAAGAATCGATAATCCAAGGGATCTTCAAAACCTCTTCTACATCTTTTGATTTCCTAAACTTGAAAAGAAACCATCCTCTAGCCAATAGTTGAGTCGAGGGAGAATAGCCTATGGTTTTAGACCAGTGTGCATTGACCCAAGCTTTCAAGATATTCATGCTGAACCTTCTTCCACTCTCACTTCTCACCACTACCAAATTAGCCATATCCACAACTTGTGAGATGGTAATGTGTGACCCCAACTCTAGTTTAATAGGTTTCCCCTTCGATTTGATGCATTTTTTTTTTCTTTCGACTCAGAATAGGGGACGATTTTGGACTACCTACAATCCATGCAGAGGTCTCCCTTGCTTCCTTATCAACGAGGATTTTTTCTAGACCTGGGCATTCTCCCCCTTTCTCCAAGTGACTCAATTAAACAAGTAAGGAGTCGAGGAATCTTGAGGAGACCAAAGAGCCACCAGAAAAGTGAGGAAGTGGGGAAGAAGAAAGAAATAGACTTGAAGGTGAAATGATCCTATGAAGAGTGTCGCTTTCACTTAGACTAGGGGACTACAAATTTCCCTCTTCTTGCAAGGCACCAACTAGAAAAGCATCGAGAAACCCTAGATTAGGTGGAGTTGTGCCAGGGCTTAGTGGGATCTCTGGTGAGAGAGGGAGACCTGACCAAGGATGGAGTGGGAATAAGGGAGAACTTACAACTAGGAGACTTCACAGTGAGCTTTGGGATGAAATTTACCGTGGGTCCAAACCTAAATCCAATCCTAACATTGAAGGTTGCGACGAAGCCAGAAACCCCCCAGACTACGAGAAAGAAGGAGGCTTGGAACAGGCTCGAAGACCAAACCCTTCTCGTGTCACTGACCAAATCCCGTCAGCCGACATGTTGTGGATTGAACCTGCAAAGGAGTGCACGTATCAGACAATTGGCTCTGTCCAAATCAAACACCCCTCCCGCTGGTCAGGAGAATAATTCACTAACTCCTCCTCGACTAAAACCATAGAAGCAATTAGGACCATCCACTGCTATCGGTGACTGTCGAGCTTCCTGATGCCGTCAGCAGGAACTTAGATCACTTGGAACCCTAAAATATTGATGCCAACCTCCGTAGGGCTTCTGTAGATTCCCCTTCCGTCAATCACTTCGTGGAAAATCATATCCTCATTTTGCAATTTCCTTTTAATAATCATTTCTAATTATTATCCTTAATTCTCTTCTTCTATAATCTCATAATTTATCACCATCCTAACCCTAAATTATTTCTTATTATCATTTCATTATTTATTAGTTAAACATTAATTTCCCTTTTACCAAAATAAAATAATTTTCCTTTAATCCTATATCTTTTTTAATTTAATATATATAATCATGCGTGTTGAATTTTATTGGTTTTTGTCAACTACTATTTTTTGTCCACATTCAATGTTTAAAAAAATTTAAACTTTATAACCTCCTTCCCTCAACTATATTTTGAATGCTCTCAGCTTCAATAGTCCCTAAGTCTAACAATAACATAACGAGGCCACAAGTCTAAGGTTTAAATTCGGTCAAGTTCCTCAAGGTTACGAACCGCTATTGTAGCTTGTGGTTGAGCCACCTTCCATCTAAATATTCTAGGGAAGAGGGGGAGATCTCCCAATATTTTCCTTGGGTCAACTCAAATAGTTGAACCATCAACCCAAGGTATATTGTCAACGTCATGACTTCAAATCTGGTTGAATCCATTAAGGATACTATCTTGATATTCTAGGGAAGAGGGGGGAATCATGTGATGTCTAGATATTCTAGGGATCAAGAGGGGGAGATCATGCAAAGTTTCTCCAAGGATTACCTCTAACAATGAAACCATCAACCCAAAGCATGTTGCTAAGATTACACATTCAAATTTGTTCAAATCCTTAAAATTACAAAATTAATAATTAAAAGAAAATAAGAAAAAAAAATTCATGAAATTAATAGTTAGATTTATTCAAAATTCTAATGGATTTCTCAAATATTTAAATTAATTGTAAAATTAGAAAAAAAAAACTCATTAATACATCATTTCACTGTATATAAATTTAAATCATGATAAACTTAATTTAACTCATAATAATTAAATCATGATAAAATTTAACTTAACTCATATTAAAACTTTAATAATGTAAAAAAAAAATTAATATATTTTTTTAAATTAGAAAAAAAAGTTATTAATACATCATCTCATTATATAAAAATTTAAATCATGAAAAAATTTAACTTAACTCATCATAATTAATCATAATTAAATCATGATAACACTTAATTTAACTCAAATTAAAACTTTAATAATGTAGAAAAAATTGTAATATTTTTTTAAATTAGAAATTAAAAATCATCAATACATCATTTCTCTATATCTAAATTTAAATTGTGATAAAATTTAAATTAATTCATAATAATTAAATTAGGATAAAACTTAACTTAATTCTTATTAAAACTTTAACAATGTAATTTTTTTTTAATAATTTTTTAAATTAAAAAAAAAATCATTAATACTTCATTTCATTGCATATAAATTTAAATCATGATAAAACTTAAATCAAATCATAATAATTAAATCATGATAAAACTTAAGTTACCTCGTAATAAAATTTAATAATGTATAAAAAAATGGTAAATTTTTATTTTAAAAAATATCCAAAAAAGGATAACTTTACTCCCCATCCCATCATCTACGAGACACGTAATCAAAGCCTTGTAAAGTACCAACTCAGGGCTCGATGACGCATGGTTGGCAATGAACTTAATAGGCAAGGTGTTTACATGTCATGTGATTTGAAAGTCGAGGTGTCTACTTTTTCTTCTAATGTGTATAAATATTTTGCGGATGAATGGATCTCAATCTGGTCAGATTTTTAAGGGTAGTCTGATGATTAAAATTTCATGTATTTCAAATTCTTATCGCAGGAGTTTTACTTCATTTTAAATTAATTTATATGTTTAAAAAATCAATAGAAGTTCTGAATTAACTGGAAACTTAAAATAACTTTAGAAGAAAAATTGCTCCAAAATTAACCCACTCCTAAAAAATCAAATCACTGAAATGATCTGGTTGTTATATTATTTTTGGATTTATATACTACTCACACAAATCAAATCACAAATAAAAAAGTCAAAATTAAATAACTCCAAAATAAAATGGTTTCGAAGATTCGAAAATCTTTAAAGTTTGGAGAATTCCAAAACATTTAATAATGCGTATACCATCAAAATTGCGGGACAACCAAGCCTGCACCCAGCATAATGGAAACCATATATTGCCGATAAAGTCGGCCGAGTTAAATTAAGTGTTTTGGCTGAAAAACGACTTTGGCGTTTGGCCCAGGAAAGCTACGATTCTATGTCAAACGCATTAATGGTAAAGTGAAGGAACTTTAAAAATATTGATTGCTTGAAAGCAATTTTAGCTCTGGACCGTTGAGGTAGTTTATGTCAAACTCACTAATTATGAATTTATGAATCATTAAAAATACTGAACATAGTGAAGTAAAATAAAATTGAAATGTTTTTCCCTGGTGTAATTTATAGATTTTTTTATTTAAAGGAAATAAAATAAAATAATTAGTACATGTTTTTTAATTTGTAGAATTTTTTTTTTTTAAGGTGGCGCAAAATAATGGAAAAGGAAAATAATAGGTATTTTGATCTGATATCTAAAAAAAACTATTTAAAATTAATGAAATTGCAGATATCATGTGCACAAATCCTATTGCAGTAAAGGTATTCAAAGGTGTTAATCCTTTTCTTACATTTAAAAAAGCAATTTAGGAAAAAAATATGTAGCTGAATTTCTATGATCATCCAAAAGTTACCTATCTGTCACACTTATTTGATCCACTCCTGGATAATCACCTAACCAAAGATTGAAAAGACTAAAAAATATATGAAATCAATTATTAAAATAGCTAAAGATTTAGAAATCTAATGGGTTGTCATTCCTACCATGGGCATAACTAATTGTTAAGTCAAGTAAACAACATAATGAAATGAGATATAATTTTGTTGGGGGAGATTTATTTCAATCAACATTTATGCTCTATGACCCATGTCTCAAACTATGTAGGAGTGGGCTATGGGAACAAGTTTGAGCCACATTTGTATTACATCTTGGTAAGTCTTGGTTAATTTGTACCAGGTGTAAAGAAATGAGGTCGTGATTGACATTATGTAATTCACTTTGTTATTTTCAACACCATGTCTTCATCCTTATGAGCATCACCTAATGCAATGGATGCTAAATAAGTCATGGTTTGGATATTGAATATTCCATACAATTAATCTTATAAAAGATTATTTATAATATTAAAATGTATTATGTTGGAAGAGAGAAAAGAACCGAAAATTTTAATATGTTGTAAGTGTTGATTCCATTAGATTCTACATCCATGTAGGTGCTCCTTATTGGATCTGTTTGATTTATATCGACTATGTATGTTTATTTTATATCCATGGAGCATTGTTGTAGAGGCATAAGTTATATTCAAGTTGTAGTAGTGCCCAAGAGTCCTTGCAAATTTGTTCCCAATGTATGCAATGAGATAATGACTCTTTGTATGAAGCTTATGTTGATTTTTTTTTTCCAAATATGATACCTTGTGTAACCAATATTGATCAAGCTCCATCTTGGGGTGTTTATTTTGGGAGGGTTCCTCCTAGGGTGATCATCAAAGGGTGGATCAATTAAGTGTGGAAGCTACATGTGTAGCACTGCATTTACACAAGAAACCTATCTAAGGGTTTCTTTTTTCCAATTATCAACATGGCCTATGTTATGAAAATTTGGACGAGAGACCCTTGGATTCTATAGAACACCTTGGTTATTTTCTTAGCATGGTTAGCTAATTTCCTGACTAATAAAACATCCTAGTTATCCTTCCATATATAGATAACGTTCCTTGGTCTTCCAAGGATATTTCGGTTAGTGGCGGAACTCATTGCATTCCCTTTAGGGAGTTTTATTTTCCTTCAATAAAAAAGGTTCTTCAACCCTAAACCTTAGTATTCAATTTGTTTTAAGATTAACATTTAAAAGGACATTGATGAATTCTTTCTCATTCAGGCTCGGGATATGATTCATAGTAAGTCGATCTAATTATAAATAAATTTGGAAAATAGTTGTTTTAATTCAAGCCTTGGATCATTGTACCCTTGATTGAAATATGATGATTCAGGTAAACCCTCCAATGGCCCCACCCACATAGACCCTTCCAACTCACAATACTTCTTAAACAACATATAATAACGAAGGTGGATAGTCTTAAATAGTTTGAAAGAGAAAGGGATCTGGGAAGGCCAAAACCTTGGCGTTGTAATATCTGGCCTACAAATATGTAGGCCTTTTCAACTAGAAAGCAAGTAGCTATTATGATAAATGTTGGTTGTTGATGGGATGACCCAGGTTCTAACTACAGGATTACCAACTTCCCTTTTTCCATCGGCCCTTTTGGATACTAGAAGGCAACACAACGCACAAAGTGCACTACACAGTCTCACCTGAGATGGCTTCAATGGGTGGTCGTAGGACTCCGGTGTCTACAACCATGGGATGATGGGATGTGTATCTCTGTCAGGGGCATTAGATCTATTCAACAACTAGCTCACAAAACCTCATTTATTAAGCTATCCCTAGCGGGACCTTAGCTCGGACCAGTGACTCAACTATTCCAATAGATTTCATTGACCATTATAAGAACATATAAAAAATGACATATATGAATACTAACTATGACATTCCTCCATTTAGTGTTGTTCTACAGAGTTCACCAGTTCATCCTTATTGCACAATATTATTCCATCTATTATTTTAACATATTTATCATATAGCTTATTAACTCAAATCTAACTCTAAGAATGCAAACATTCATACACATGACATAGATATACCGTGGTTCACCCCCTCCTGGGCTATGTCCACAAATATTTGTCGCTTTGGTTCTTTATTCATATTCTTCATGCAAAATCTAGTGCCACGCACTGTACATTTTTTCCTCCATTACAATTGATCTCCACAAATCTCAATAGTCTTCATAAATTCGAGAATGTCTAACCAATCTCTCAACAAAACTTCCTCTAACCAACTAAAGGGCATCCGAACTAACCCCTTTCAAAGTACTAATACATTATACTTATACCAAAAATGGGGCAAAGCCCTTACAAAAACCCTAACCCTAAGTGGGTTAGTTTTCCCACTTTCCACTTGATTTAATCTCGGTTGGTCCTCGATCCAACCATTCTCCAAGTCGACGCTTGTCCACTTTCCAACTGCTTTGCAACAGTTTGTCCACTTTGTAACTTCTTTTCTTGGTGTCGATTTTCCCGTTTTTCCGGTGCGCTCCCTATTTTCCTTTGTTTTCTGGGCGCTCCTTATTTTCCGGCACTGCTTTGATTCTTTCCCAAAATTGTCTTGTGCCAATAGGCCCCCAACACTAAGATCGTGAGTCACCTTGAGTCACTCACTAATTCCTATTTCTTTCACTTCTTGTGCCAGTGCTTCATACATCTCTGTTGCTTGTTGGCGTTGCTCCTGAGCCTGGTTTCTCTTATCTTCCATGGCTTCTACCATTTGTGCGGTGACTGGAGGTTTCATTATTTCTCCTCCCTCCAAGCCTATCTGCTCCACCCTTGTTTTTTCTTCGTCAATATCCATGAATAGTTGTTCATCCTTTTCCTGTAGGGGCTCCAATTGAGCCTATCTTGCAATTTTCTGTTTCTGCACTACTTTCTCCTTTGCCTGTAGGCTCTTCATCTCTACCACAGTCTTGATTTTCTCAGGCAGTGGAATTATCCTTTGTCGATGTCTTAAATATTCCATTGACACATGGACCTTATCCTCCTTTCCTTGCAACTCCTGCAAACTTCCATATTCTTGTACTTGCGTCCGCAACTAGCCACTATGCTCCAACAACTCTATCATCCTTTGTATATGCTGTGCTATATTTTCTGCAAGTTCTGTTGTGTCTTTCTCTCGTTGCACTCTTACTTCTGGAGGAGTGGTGGGAATTATGCGGTCCTCCAACTCCTTTATTTGGCTCTTGTACTACTCCAAGGATTGCGTTATTTTCCTCATCTTCTCCTCAAAAGATACTTGTTCTAACTCTGCGTTGTCCAGGATGGTTTAGAATACTGCGCCAATGTACTTCTCCATCTCCTCTACCTTTTGCTGCACTATCTTATTTTCCTTCCCTTTTTGGTTGATTGCTTCCTTCACTGTGATGTTCTCTTCCTGTGTTATTTGTAAGTTCGTCGCATCATACCTTTCCCTAGAATGAATTTCCTATGCGACACTAATCTGTAAGTTATGTAGCGCCTTCGTTGGGATCTTGGCCAAGGCCAAGTCCAATTTCTCAATTTCCTTCAAGGTATTCTTTGCTTCCTCCTCGTCGATGAACGCCATCTTAGGTGTTATGATAAAATTGGCGCTCCCCTACGTTGTGATTTGCACTGTTTTTCTAGCAGCCATTCCTTCCCTAGTTTTTGCTACTTTATCTTTTTATGTCTGCTCTTCCCCGATCCTTAACTGCTCCAATGCAATTTTCACTTATTGTACTTTCTCCATAATCGAAGCCCTGTGCTTCTCAAAATTCTCCCACACCTCTGATAGTCGATCTTCGACTATTGTGGCTACTAGTTCAACATCATTTGCTGTCAGTGATGTATGAGGTGGTGTTTTATGGGCCTTTTCCTTCTTCCTATAGCCATTTTATTTCTCCCCTGTCCTCTTCCTTTGGGAATTTGGTGGATTAGATGTCTCTGGAATCTCCGTATCCATGCCTATCCCCTGCCAAATTTATTCCTCCATAGGTATGTCATGTGTCTTTGTCCTTTCTTCTTCTATGCGCACCTGTTCTATTGTAACTCATGGTGTCTATCATATGCATGTTGGGCCTTGTGTGGAACCACCCAGTGGTTTCTTCTATGTCCTGTGTTTATTTTGAACTAGGTTGCTTCCCCCCACTAGAACTTGTGTTGTCTTCTTCTTATTACTGGCACCATTTCTTCCTATACGCTGCACAAGGATTGTTCTGTCTTGTGTTTGAGTTTGTCCTCCTGGCACTGTCCTTGTAATTTATGGTACCTTCCATTCATTAGGCCACTCCTGGTCCTCCTTTTACAATATATCCAATTCAGAAGACAAGATAACATGCATATACAAATGATTCTCCGTTATTATTAATAGGAGATAAAGTGAGCATGGTGTAACCTACCACTAAGCAGACCATATATGGTGGTGAACTTCCTTTCAATTCCATGTCATCTACAAATATTTGTAAACTCATTTGAGTCATATTCACGTCCTCCATTTGACCTAAGATATTTGACACATTTTCCTCTCTTTATTTCATCTACAACTTTAAATTATTTGAACTTTGTGAATGTATTAGATTTGTTTTTGAGGAAACATACCCAAACGTTCTTGCTAAAATCATCAACAAACGTTAGAAAATAAAAACTTCCACTAATGGAATGTGTTTGCATGGGTTCACATAGATATGTGTGCACTAGTTATAAATTATTTTTGGCTTTGTAGGAGGTTTTTTATAACACACCCCAAATTGAGCTCTAGGCATATGTCACTAAATCCTGACTTCTGTCACACACCAAAATTTTTAAATTTTCTTTAAACTATCCATCAATAATATAATACCATTTAATTAATTGAAATGATACAACCCCCCTACTCCCCTATAGGGATACACGACCTCCCGGTCAAGGATATCCGATTCTTAAGTCAAGTGACTCTCTGGAACCTTAATGGTTCCCTTTTGTATCTAAACACAGGCCCTTTCAGTGCCTTGGTGTAGGTCTAATAGCCCCTGTGACCTTCCCTTTCGCTCTTCTATGAAATCTCAGAGTACTGAACGTTAGCTCTTTTTCTAATAAGCCCCCTCTTGATATGACCTTGGGCAGTGGCCTCTCGTGACCACGCGATTGCGGGTGCAACCAATATTGGTTTGGGATCAAAATTATTTTCGGCCCACAATTCTCCTCAAACCTCCACGTGTCCTCTTGGCAAAACCATGGTATGGATTGCGGCTCGCCCTCAATTTTTTAAAGTCTGCACACTTCCTGTCCTCGCAATATTACGGGATTGTCAACTCCTGATATTGACGGTACTGTCTGAACTAATAGTTCAAATCCGCTCCTTTCAAATTATGGACAAGATTTATCCCTCTTAAATCAATGGCTGCGATATCCTTCACAATTCTAGACTTCGAACTTTTGAAATCTCAAACCTCTCTTTCCTTCGTACGTCAATCTGCAGACACCTGTCCTCCAATCAACGTTCCCACCTTCACTTCGGGTGTTTGACCTTTCAACTTGGATCAACGGTCCTACGGCCCTCATCTCGATCAATGGTCGAAATATCCTCCAGGTCTTCGGACTTATGAGATATCAAATATCAAAAATCACCCTTCTTCCCAATGCCTTTTATCCGAAGGCCATAATCCACTGATGCGTATCTTGTTGATTTGACAATTGAGGATTACTTTGGGTCTTCACCCGGAGTGCATGGATTTATTCCATGTCTCTCTTAGATCTGATGGCTACGAATCACTTTAGGACTTTACCCGGAGTCCATGGATTCATGCCACATCTCCTCTAGATCTGGCGGTCTAGATTTTCTTCGGATCTTTGGGATTCGACAATCTCAGATCTCAACTGAAACCTTGATACACTTTACCTGGAGCTCACGATATGTTGAAAAGTGTCCCCTTGCATATCGATGACTCTCGGCTCATTGGGCTTCAAATGTTTCAACCTTTCACCTTTGCCTTCCTCTGGATCTCACGACCCACTGAAATGTACCCTTCTGGATCTAATGGTCTAGATTCACTACAGCTCTCCAACTCTTCGCGCTTTGGGAATCTCAAGTTTCAAGATTGCCTCCTCCTGAGCTTACGATATCTGATAGATAATATTCACTTGGTCGATCTGACACCTGAGGTTCACTTCGTACGATCTGATGGCTCAGGTCTGCTTTGGATGATCGAACATCTGAGATTTCACTTCAACTTTTTGGCTCTTTGGGCTTTGGAAATCTCAAGTCTCAAACCTTGATAGGTTCTCTCTCCTATACCCGCAAAGCGTTAAGGCTCGTGCACCTTACACATATACGACGATTGTTTATCCTTTTCTCTATGATCCAACAACCACTATCGCTCCTCCTCTTGAGCTTTTGATTTCTTTTGACTTAGAATATTTATTAGTCTTCAAAGGTTTCAAACCTTTTCTCCTCCTACGAGTCTGACTCTTGGATCTCGTCAACACTTCTAAAAAGTTTTATCCCTTCTGAGATTGATCCTTAAAGGATTCTGACTTCCCACACACTCCTTGCATTCTGAGGATTTCAATAACTCATATTGAAGGATTTCTTGAAAATAAATTCTTCTCACCCACCCGACATTCCTCTGTTTTGGTTCTTCGACGCTTGGTTGCTTCTTGATGTTGTGCACTCCTTGCACCTGTTCTAAGTTTCCTTTGTTCTCTCTGAACTCCTCTGAGTCAATCTGAGACTCAATCGACACAATCCTTGCATTTGAGATGCACACCTTGCATACAAGTTTCAGAAGAGAAACAATTGAAACTTATCCAGTTTCATCATGAACTCATACGATCAAATCTTGAACAATTACACATGAACGAAATGAAATAAATGACATACACAGAATACAATATTCATTCATTCACACATCAAATGAACACAGTCCAAGGATTTGGGACAATTATGTCTTCTCTTCATTCATGAAAACAAATTACATAATATTGCAGTTCTTTCCTTCGTCTTTCTTCTACTCTACTATGTTCTACTGATCTCTATCTCTATCTCATGATCTCCTAATCTAATAAAAAAAAACTCATCTCTATACAAAAAGATCTCTCTCTTTTTTCAAAAAGAGGGCTCTATGAGCTTATCCTCTCCACCACCTTAGTGCCATCAACATTTCCATTAATACACCTTAGCCTTATGAATCATTACATTGAACAAATATACAGACCTAACATGGATCTAGACCTACTTACAGTCGATTATTTCGATGAACCCATCCACACTTGTCCAAAGGCATGGATTTGACATTTATCAACCTTACACATAAATTAACTTAATTTTATAATTCGAATTTTGAAAAAGAGAGGGTGAGTGCCTCTTCCTATATTCAAATGCATGCTGATGTGTTGATTTGTTAACACATCTATCGAATCGAAAATATTCTCTTGCATCATACTCCACTGTTGTGAAAAATTCATGAGCTCCTGCTCAAGAGATCTCCAGCTCTGTTGAAATTCACCTAGATCCCAAACTCTTACTTGGAGCTGTCTACTTGCTCCTCTGCTTTGTTGTTGTTGTTGTTGTTGCTTCCCTAATTCTATGGAAGGATCTCTTCTGCTCAGCTTCTTCTTACTAATAGTCTCCTCTGCTAACCTCAACATCAACTTTTTGATCTCTTCTATCACCCTGTCCAACTGCTCCAGTGGTTGGATATTCTTATGCAGTCTTCTCTGCTACACTTCATCCTCTCCATACTTATCAATGGGTAGATCTACTTGATCTCTCATGTTGTCTTCATCTCCTATTGTGGAACTAGTTTTCCACTCTGCTGCAGACTTCAATTCTGCAGTCTCCTTACTGAACTGTTGCTCAACTTCTTCCTTTGACATATTGGTTTCTGTCAGCTCCTGTTGTGTTGGCATATCTCCATCCTCTATCAGTTGTTCCTTTGGCTGGAATTCTTCTCCCTCTTCTGTTGCATTCTTTAGTGCTGCAGTCATCATATGTTCATGTTTTCGGCTGAAATTTCTGAGCAATTCTTTCGAATTCTCTTCTCTTGCAATCTTCGTGACTTTTTTATGGTATCCATCTTCTGGTTTTGGATTGTCCAACCAATACTCCAACATCTTCATATCTTACTCCTATTGAGTGATAAATTCATCTGAATTCTCCTCTTTTTCTACTGGGGTAGACATCAGTGTCTATTCTTTCTCCTCTTTGATAACCTCTTCTAGTTGTCCTTCCGTTGCTGCTCCTGCAACACATGCTCTATCCCCAACTGGGATACTTGGTAGGAATATCTTAATTCCTCCAATGATCAAAATACTCCTCTGATACACCTCCACCAACTCTCCTTGCTGATACGAACTCTCAGCTGAGTTCATGAGACTTTCAAACAATTTCCTCTCACTTCCCTTGCCCACCTGGAAATATGAACTTTCATTACTGCTCCTTTGGTAGTATATGAGACCTCCCACTGATCTCTTTCCATTGCCCACCTGGAAACTTGAAAGTCCATTTCTTCCCTCTTGGCAGTTTATGAAATCCTCTACTAATATCATATCATTTCCCACCTGACAATTTGATAGCTCACTGCTTCCCTTCTAGCAGTCTTTGAGATCATCCACTAATCTCTTATCCTCATTATCATTGAGACTCTTCCCAGTTTTTGGCTCACAGATGTGAACCACTTCCTCCTCTATATCATTGTGGTTTTTAGCATAACTCAACCACCTTTTCAACATTTGTTGCTACCTTCTGGACATCAAATTCTGGACAAGCCATTTTACTTTCCTCTTTAAAGGCCATTAATATGTCCAGTGTACCTTTGTATCCTACTGCATCTTCAATGCTGGCCTCCATCTTTTCTCTTATTTACATGATCTCTTTATCTATCTAAAATTTGTTTTTCTGTTGGTGGTCCTTGACTTGACCACCCATATGGCCTTCAATAGCCATTTTCCACCCTCTGTTTTCATCTCATCTATCTTTCTACCATTTACTGCACACCTTGCTAGAAATCACACATAGAGCATCAAGACTCTGTCTCCTTCTCACTTGTTGTCTATAGGCAAACTTTAGCTTCTAATATCATTCAACATTATCATATTATATTCTTCACCTCCTCACTTATTTGCCTACTGTTTGCAAGAAAAATATCATCTCTGATACCACCTGATGCAACACCCCTACTCCCCCATAGGGCTATACGATCTCCCAGTCAAGGATCTCTGATTCTTGAGTCAGGTGACTCTCTAGAACCTTAATGGTTCCCTTCTGTATCTAAACACAGGCCCTTTCAACACCTTGGTGCAGGTCTGATAGCACCACACGACCTTCCATTTCTCTCTTCTGTGAAATCTCAGAGTACTGAACGTTAACTCTTTTTATGAGAAGCCCCCTCTTGATATGAACTTGGTTGACGGCCTCTCGTGACTACGTGATTGCGAGTGCATACAATAACAATTTGGGATGAAACTAATTTTCATCCCACAATTCTCCTCAAACCTCCACGTTTCCTCTTGGAAAAACCATATTATGGATTGCGGCCCTCCCTCAATATTTTAAAGTCCGTGCACTTCCTGTCCCCACAATGTTACATGACCGTCTATCTCCCGATCTTGATGGTACTTTCTGAACCGACGGTTCAGATTTGTGCCTTTCAAATCTACGGACCAGATTTGTCCCTCTTAAATCAACGACTACGATCTCCTTTGAAATTCCAGACTTCAGACTTTTGAAATCTCAAACGTCGCTTTCCTCTGTACGTCAAACTTTCATAGTTGACAATATGCAAACTCCTGTCCTCAAATCAATGGTCTTGCCTTCACTTTGGGTGTTTGACATTTCAACTCGAATCAACGTTCTTGTGGCCCTCTTCTTGATCAATGGTCGAAATATCCTCCGGGTCTTTGGACTTATGACATCTCAAATCTCAAACTTCACCCTTCTTCCCAATGCCTTTTATCTGAAGGCCAAAATCCATTGATGCGTATCCTACTGATATGATGATCGAGGATTACTTCGGGTCTTTACCTAGAGTGCATGGATTTATGCCACATCTCTCTTAGATATGACGTCTATGAATCACTTCAGGACTTTACTCGAAGTCCACGGATTCATGCCACGTCTCCTCTAGATCTAGCGGTCCATATTTTCTTCAGATCTTCGGGATTCAGAAATCTTAGATCTCAACTAAAACCCCGCTACAATTTACCTAGAGCTCATGATCTATTGACAAGTGTCCCCTTACAGATCGACGACTCTCATCTCTTTGGGCTTCAGAAGTTTCAACCTTTCACCTTTTCCGTCCTCTGGATATCATGACCCGTCGACACGTACCTTTCTAGATCTAATGTTCTAGCTTCGCTTCGGCTCTCCAGCTCTTCACACTTTGGGAATCTCAAGTTTTAAGCTTGCCTCCTCCTAAGCTTATGATATCTGGAAGATCAGATTCACTTGGTTGATATGACACCTGAGGTTCACTTCGGACGATCCGACGGCTCAGGTCTGCTTCGGATGATCAAATGCCTCAGATCTCACTTCGTCTTTTCGGCTCTTCGGGCTTCGAAAATCTCAAGTCTCAAACCTTGATAGGTTCTCTATCCTCTACATGCAAAACATTAAGGCTCGTGCACCTTACATAGATTAGACGACTTTTTATCCTTTTCCCTATGATCCAATGACCACTGTCACTCCTCCTCCTGAGCTTTTGATTTCATCCAACTTAGAAGATTTATCAATCTTCAAAGATTTTGAACCTTTGCTCCTCCTACGAGTCTGACTCTTGGATCTCGTCAACACTTATGAAAAGTGTTATCCCTTCTGATTTTGATCCTTAAAGGATTCCAACTTCCCATGCACTCCTTGATTTCTCTAGATTTTGATAACTTAGATCGAAGGATTTATTGAAAATAAATTTTTCTCACCCACCTGGCATTCCTCTGTTATGGTTCTTCGACGCTTGGTCACTTATTGACGTTCTGCACTCCTTGCACCTAGTCTAAGTTTCCTTTGTTCTCTCTGAACTCCTTTGAGTCAATCTAAGACTCAATCGACACACTCCTTACGTTTGAGATGAACACCTTTCATACAAGTTTCATAAGAGAAACAATTATAACTTATCTAGTTTCATCATGAACTCATACGATCAACTCTTGAACAATCACACATGAACGAAATGAAATAAATGAGATACACAAAATATAACATTCATTCATTCACACATCAAATGAACACAGTCCAAGGATTTGGGACAATTCTGTCTGTTCTTTTCATTCATGAAAACAAATTACATAATATTGCAGTTCTTTCTTGAATCTTTCTTCTACTCTACTTTGTTCTATTGATCTCTATCTCTATATCATGATCTCCTAATATAATAAAAAAAACGCATCTCTATACAAAAAGATCTCTTTTTTTTTACAAAAGAGAGATTTATGAGCTTATCCTCTCCATYGCCTTAGTGCCATCAACATTTATGTTAATACACCTTAACCCTATGAYTCATTACATTGAACATAGATCTAGACCTGACASAGATCTAGATCTTCTTACAGTCGATTATTTGGATGAACCCATCCACACCTGTCCAAAGGAATGGMTTTGGCATTTATTGACYTTACACATAAATTAAATTAATTTTATAATTTGAATTTTGAAAACGAGAGGGTCGATGCCTCTCCCTATCTCCAAATGCATGCTGACATGTTGATTTGTTAACGCATCTATCGAATCAGAAAGATGCTCCTGCATCATGAACCAACCTTACTAAGGGTGAATATAACTTGACTATAGGCTCTAATAAATTTTCCTATTACATCCATACCCTTATCTAGGCTTCTGATACCGACATAATTAATATTCCCTACATATGCTACATTTATGTAGTTCTAACAACATACAATCCTTGCATAATTATAACAATTATAACATAGTATAATTAAACATAAATAATACACATGATTAAACATAATAAAACATAAAATACACTTATCTATTTATCAAAATCACCAACTGGCTCCAGACCTCAGGCATTCCTCCCATCCATAGACTCCATTGTTTATTCACTCTCAACAATAGGTTACTCCTGAGTCGGGGCTATCACTCCACCAGTGAAAATGATACTTAAGACAAACTAATGTCTAATAGAAAACAACTCAAGACAAGGCCAATGGTACCAACTCTGGAAAAAATCCCACTCACATTCTTTTATTCACCATAGCCTATACCACCCCAAGAAGTGTACCCATTAACCACTTGCCAATCCCTCAATTGTACCCCATCCCTTCTAGGGATTTAGCAACATGCCATCTAGGAAGTCTAAAAAATATGTGGCAGTTGGAAAAAAACGATACTGTCAAAGAGTTATGAGCACCCAATATTCTATTACACATGAAAACCTATTCCCAACAATTCTCTCACTCCCTAACAACCTTCCTCTTAAAAACCCAAACCATAAAGCAGTTACAGGGTTACAATGCTACAAGGTTACAATGGCTCTCATGATCACTCTCTACAGAAAATTGTAAGAATGATGGCATGGTATAATGAAATAAATGGTATTACAATAAAATCCTTCTTTAAATAAACATGAGCCCTTTCTAACACATGAAACTCAAGGAAATACATTTTGCTCCACTTGGTAATTGTAACACCTTGTTTCCCCCATTTTGTAAATATAACTATATTGGCCAAGAGACTATGGAAAAATCAATATGTGTGAATGTTTGATTTGATGGACCTTTTTATAAAAGGTCAATGAATGTAAATTTTGTTATTTACTAGAAAATGGATAAGTGTTGGATGACTGCTCGAAGGGGGGTGTGCTAAGAGAGACCACGAATGCTATGAAAGAGATGATGGAGGGGACCAGGAATGGTTGCGTTAACCTCCACCAGACCAGTACTTTGATGGATTTGATTTCTTAGGATTAGAACAACCCTCTAACTTAGGAATGAATCACAGTCAGGATGGTAGGTGGGAATACCTCCTCAAGAATTAATGAGGGGATGGGGCAGACCAGCATCTGTAGGGCTTCCAGACCTGACCACGGGTTCGGAATTCAGGCTACATGGAATATTGTTGAGGAAGGAAAGAGAGAAAAGCATGATGGGCAGGGGAATACTGACGAAGAGAGCAGAGAGGGTAGGCTAAGCTTAGGTTTAAGGAAGAATTGAAAAATAACGTGTTCTGAACGTGGGAGAAGGAGAGTAACCTTCGTTCCTATCTATTACTGAGCCGAGAGAAGGAGAGTAACCTTTATCCCTAACTTTCACTAAGCCAGAAGAAAAGATTCAATCTCAAAGCATCGTGGCCTAGCTCAGGGGTGGCCAATGGTAAATCCATTAGGAGTGGCTGAGACTATGGTTGGGTGGAAAGAAACACCCCTTTCAACAGTCACATCACATCAATTGGTTCTGATAAGTGTTTTCATTATTTGTGCTTTGAAATGGAATAATGAATGAATGCATGTATGTATACATTTAAGATTGGCCTCTGTATTGATTGATCAAGTGATGTGCATGTATTTATATCCTTGAGTACTTATGTTTGATTTTCCATATGCTCCAGTTTAACCGTCAAAGGTGTTTCCCCTAGGGATTTACCTCACAGTTCCAGAGTTGGACCAAACCTCTTGGCACTGCTATCGTCTCGGTAATTCCACTAGATTACCCCACCCTGTTTCAGAACTTAAATTTGTGTGAGCTAGTAAGGCGCTTCTTTCAAACCAATAGCCTAAGATACCTTAGGATCATGCCCATGACCTTAACCAAATCTCGGACAAGACTAGAGATTATAGCCCGAGATTCACTAGAGGGTCCATATGACCAGGGTCTAGGAACCCTGCACTAAGTCTAAACAGAGCTAGCTCTTGATAGATTTGGAGCTTCGGGAGTTCGAAGCCCTGGGATGTCAAACTTCACATCTGTCAAAAATAATTGAATGTCAAAGCCGCAAAAGGTTGTGAATCATTGATATGGGGAGTTCGTTGGGTCTCCTTGTCGACCATCCAATCATCTAATGGAATGTTTCGCATATAGTACTTTGACAAAGTTCCACTTCGGGAGATTGGAGATGTTATAGCATCAAAATACCTGAATGTCAAAGTTATGAAGTGAAGGAGAGACATAGATTTGGGGGATATCGTTAAGAGCCCCGTGTACCATCCGATCATTCAGGATAAGGGACCCGCAGAGGGTACTTCGGCGAAGTCCCGCTTCAGGAAAATGGAGTGGCAGCTAAGTCAAAACTCCTGAAGGCCGAATTCATGAAGTGACTAGGACCATAGATCTAAGGATCCTTCGGGTCCTATCCTAGCCATTGGATTTACGATCTAGTCAACCCAATGTTGACCACTTTAGGAGGATAGGGGTGTTGTGACACCAAAACCCTCGAAGGCTGAAGTTAGGAAGTAATGGGGACCCTCGATCCTCAAGCACTTCAAGAATTTTCCTAACCATCATATCTGTTCTGTGGTTAGGCCAACGATGACCAACTTTGGGAGAAAGGAGGAGTTTGCATTGCACAACTCCCGAAGTACGAATTCGTGAAGTGACTAGGACCGTAGATTTGGGGATCCTTCAGGTCCTATCCTAGCTGTCAGATTTACGATGTAGTCATCCCGATGTTGATCACTTCGAGAGGATAGGGGTGTTGTGACACCAAAACCTCCTAAGGCTGAAGTCACGAAGTAGTGAGGACCGTCGATCCTCATATTCTTAGAGACGTTTCCTAACCGTCAGATCTGGGATGTGATCAACCTGAAGCTAACCAATTTCAGGAGAAAGGAGGAGTTTGCATCGCAAAAAAATTGAACGCAGAATTATTGAATTAAGAGGGGATGTATATCCATGGATCTACGTGGTCGGATCTTGACTGTGAGATCTAAGGAATGTTAGAAGGCTTCCAGTCTAGAGTGACATGGCATAGTGACCTCACCCAGGGTGATGTGGAACCAAGTTTGACATGCCATGTGTCACCCGAATTTGTGCATATCACATACCCTATAGACCCATTGGAATATGACACGTGTCACCCCTGACCCCTTCCACATGTCAGCCCCAGGTACGAGTTGCCTAGCTAAAATAGTTGGTGAAGTGACCAAAAATCTGAGAGTTTAGGACTTCAGGACTCCGGATGATTCAGGTGTGGCATTGTAAATAGACCAAAACGCCTTAAGGCCAAAACCATGTGGAAATATTATGGGACTTCGAGAGTTTAGGACTTTGGAATATCTCATGCGTAGAGAGTAAGGAGGCGTTCCATGCCGAAGCGTCGAAGTGCCAAAGCTCCTGCTGTCCTATGTGTTAGACAAAGATTGAGTCTAGTCGTGGGATTGGACAGTGGATGGAATTCCACCATGGATGAAGGAACCTAGAGACAATACATGTGAGGTGGATTCACATGGACACACGTGGCCCTCAACCAATGAACGCTTGAAGAACTTCAGAAAGGTATATCTACCAGTTCTGAGCTCAATTTTGAGCATGGAGATCATGGTTTGAAAGATCTGGATGAGAAGAATGTGATAGAGACCCCGAATGAAGTATTTGACCACTTAAGGAGAACACAATTTTGATTCCCCATCCCTAGGAAAGTCACTCTAGGGTCGGGTGTGATACAAATTGGTATCAGAACATGGTTACAACACTTGGCCTGCTTGGGCTCATGGATGATTCACTTAAAAACCATGTTTAAATAACTCTTAATGGTGACACTCTACCTTACCTCTTTCCTAAAGAGTATGGTTAAACGTTTACTAAATAAAAGAATGAAAAATTTCTACTGTGTGTGTGTATTTAAGAAATATGAACTATGTGTTGTTCATGAACTAATAGATTGTTAGCTAACAAAAGGTGTTTTTTCAACACTCAAGTAGTCAATAAATCACTGGAAACTACAAGCATAAAGGATGGTGATGCTCCATGAAGTGGGGGATGGATCCCACAATAGAGACGAAGAGTTTGACAAGAGGAGGGTGGTGGAGACCCCTCCAGATCTTGCTAAAACTGTAAGGAGCCTCATGGCCAAATTACAAATTTTCAAGGCCGACAACGAGAGATTGATAAAGGAGCAAGACAAAAAAATAGAAATTAATGTAGTCTTGTTGCAGAGCTTATCCGACATACAGAGGCAACAACAAAATGGACCCGCAACTAGTCATGTGGACCGACGACATACGAGGAGAATTCAAATTCCACCTGAGATATAGAAACGTGGTGCCATAACTGGCCACACTAGGAGGAGTACCTCGAGGAAGGCCCAACCTCGAGGTAGGGGTAACTCATCGGGAGAGTCCTCTGGAAAGAAAAATGGAAACTTCGAGGGATCTTATAGTATCAAAACTAGCTCACATTTTCAAAGGAAAGGAAAGAAGTGAAAGCATTCCAAAAGTCACGATCCTAAAGAATTAAAGAATGCCAAACCACCCTCTTTCGATGGAGAGATTGAAAAAGGGGAAGAGGCCAAAGCTTGGTTGCTTGGTTTAAAGAAGTACTTCAGAGTCCATGACTACTCTGAAAACTTGAAGGCTCAAATAGCCATCTTCAACCTGAAAGGAAAGGATTCCCTTTGGTGGGAATACCTTAGGAATGTGAAAGGAATAGATGAGAAGGACTTGTCATGGAAACAATTTAAGAAACACTTCAATAAGAAGAGTAGTTCGAGATTTAAGAAGAAGGGGTTTAAATCCTCAATATTTAAGAAATATGGGAAGGATTCAAGGAGGAACCTTCCTACTAGAAGTGTGTATCAACAGAATTTCCCCTACCAGAGTGTAAATAAACCTTTTGGAGAAACCCTAGGAAAGATTGATGACCCAAAGAAAAAAAACTTGAAATGTTGGGGTTGTGGAGAAGAACATATGTTGAGGAAATGTCCACACCGACAACAAAAGAGTGGGAGAGTCTACAATGTCAGCGAAGCTACCACAACCAATGATGAGTTTAGTATCATTCCATTGATTTATGCAGCCTTAGATATTAAACAAGACAAAAACCAAGCTTCAGTGGTGGAGATGGAAGGTATGATCACTAACCATTTAATTTCCATTTTAATTGACCTTGGTTTTAATTTGAGTTATGTGGCCCCTCAAACTATTGATAAGTGTAAAATACAACCACTTAGACATTTTAAGCCATGGTTAGTACAACTAGCCACTGGAACCAAAATAAAAGTAACATAGGTCATACCAACTTGTCAATTCATTATGGATGTATTACCCACCCAAGAAACCCTTAACATACTTCCCTTGGGATATTATGACATGTTGGTTGGTATGGACTGGTTAGCCACTTATAAAACCAAGTTGGAATTTTACCGTAAGGCCTTAGAGTGTGAAAATGAAGAAGGGAAAAAAAGAACCCTCCAGGGGATTCATAAGCCTGTCTTAGTGAGACGAATATCAACCCTTCAAATGAAAAAGTATTTCATAAAGGGATGTTCTCTATATGCAATACATGTGTTGGAATCCATTGAGGATGACAAACCAAACCTAGAGGACCACCTCATATTAAGAGAGTATAGAGACATGTTTCTAGAAGAGCTACTGTGTCTACCTCTAAGAATAGACATTGACTTCTCAATATAACTTGCACCAGGAGCAGTGCCAGTGTCTAGGACACCCTATAGGTTGAGTACACCAGAGCTAGTTGAGATCAAGCTACAACTAAAGGAAATGATGGACAAATGATACATCTGACCTAGTATGTCTCCATGGTGAGCACCAACCTTGTTTTTGAAAAAGAAAGATGACACACTCTGACTGTTCTTAGATTATAAACAACTCAATAAGACAACCATAAAGAACAAGTACCCCTTACCAAGAATCAATGACTTGTTTGAACAATTAGGGGGTGCTTCCATTTTCTCAAAGATTGACTTAAGGTCTGGATACCATCAAGTCCAAATCAAGGATGAAGACATCCACAAAACAACCTTCAAGACCGGATATGGTCACTATGAAT
>SNQJ01S0062310.1:73823-87160 GCA_010110895.2 Picea sitchensis
GGCCTTTGTATTGACTGACCAAGTGATGTGTATGTATTTATCTCCTTGAGGAATTATGCTTGATTTTCCATATGCTCCAGTTTAACCCTCAAAGGTGTTTCCCCTACGGAGTTACCTCACAGTTACAGAGTCAGAGCAAGCCTCTTGACACTGCTACCATCTCGGTAATTCCATGAGATTACCCCACCTTGTTTCAGAAATTAAAGTTCTGCAAGCTAGGAAGGCGCTTCCTTCAAACCAGTGGCCTAAGAGGCCTTAGGCTTGCGCCCACAACCTTAACCAAATATCAGCCAAGAGTAGAGATTATATCCCAATATTAACCAGAGGGTTCATATGACTAGGGTATAGGAACCCTACGCTAAGTCCAAAAGAAGCTAGCTCTTCATGGCCTCGAAGCTTCAAGAGCTCGAAGAATTGGGATGTCAAACTTCACAGCTGTAAAAAATACCTAAATTTCAGAGCCGCAAAAGGTTGTGAGTCATTGATCCGGGGAGTCCGTTGGGGCCCCTTATCGACCATATGATCGTCTAGTGGAAGGTTTCGCGTATAGTACTTTGGTGAATTTCCACTTTGGGAGATTGGAGATGCTATAGCATCAAACTCCCTGAACACCGAAGTTACGAAGTGAAAGAGAGCCATAGATTTGGGGGAGATCATTAGGATCCCTGCCTACCGTCTGATAATTCAAGAGAAGGGACTCACAGAGGGTACTTCGGCGAAGTCGCACTTCGGGAAAATGGAGTGGCAGTGAAGCCAAAACTCTTGAAGGATGACTTCATGAAGTCACTAAGACTATAGATCCGGGGATCCTTTAGGTCCTATCCTAGTTGTCGGATTTACGATGTAGTCATCTCGATGTTGACTGTTTTGGAAGGATAGGGGTGGTGTGACAACAAAAACCCCAAAGGACGAAGTTACGAAGTAATGGGTACCATTGATCCTAGGATGCTTCGATACTTTTACTAACTGTCATATCTGGGTTGTGGTCAACCCGACATTCACCAACTTCGGGAGAAAGGAGGAGTTTGCATCGCAAAACTCCCGAAGGCCGAATTCACAAAGTGACTAGGATCGTAGATCTAGGGATCCTTCAGGTCCTATCCCAGCCGTCAGATTTATGATGTAGTCAGCACGACGTTGACCACTTCGAGAGGATAGGGGTGTTGTGACACAAAAACCTCCGAAGGCCGAAATTACAAAGTAGTGAGGACCGTCGATCCTCGAACACTTCGAGACTTTTCCTAACCATTAGATTTGGGTTGTGGTCAGCTCGACACTGACCAACTTTGGGAGAAAGGAGGAGTTTGCATCGCAAAACTCCTGAACATCGAATTCCCGAAGTAACAGGGGTTGTAGATCCATGGATCTATGTGGCCGAATCTCGACCATGAGATATGAGGAATGTTAGAAAGTTGTCAGTCCAAAGTGACGTGGCATAGTGATGCCACCTAGGGTGACATGGAACCAATCTTGATGTGCCACCTATCACCCAGATTTGTGCGTATCACATACCCTATAGACCCATTGGAACATGACAGTGTCACCCTTGGCCCCTTCCACGTGTCAACCCCAGGTATGAGCCGCCTAGCTAATGTAGTTGGTGAAGTGAACAGAACTTCGAGAGTCTGGGAGTTTGGGAATTCGAAGGATTCGGGTGTGGCATTGTAAAGAGGCCAAAAATCCCAAAGGCCAAAACCACGTGGCAAGCTCAAAGGACTTCAGGAGTTCAGTACTTCAGGAGATCTCGTGCATATACAGTAAGGAGGCATTCAACGTTGAAGCATCGAAGCACTGAATTGCCGAAGCTCTTGCTAGCCTGCGTGTTATATGAAGATTTAGTCTAGTCATGGGATCAGATGGTGGATGGACTTCCACCATGGATGAAGGAACCTAAAGACAATATGTGTGAGGTGGATTCACGTGGCCCTAAAACAATGAATGCCCGAAGAACTTCAAAAAGGTATATCCTCCAATTTTGAGCTCGTTTTTGAGCATGGAGACTGTGTTTTCAAATCTCTGGACGAGAAGAATGTGATAGAGACCCTGAATGAAGGATTTGACCACTCAAGGAGAATGAAATTTTTATGCCCCATCCCTAGGAAATCCAGTCAGGGGTCAGGTGTGTTACACTAATTCATTCAACCACTTAGGAACTTAGGATAAAATAATATGATAAAGACTTATGAATTTAGGAATATATTATTATATTTTATTGAATTAAACCCCCTTGATTTATCTCCTTTACCTTAAATCTTAACTACCTTTCTCTCTCATGGAGTCCTAGACCCCCATACTCATTCATTTGACTTGGTGTGTAGTAGTGATGTATTTTATTAATATATATCTGAGTGTGATTACAATTTACAATGCAAGTCTCACTGACCTTATATCACATAGGAACTCAACCCATAAACATATATACATAAGTACTATGGCCAAAAATATCCTAGATTACCAGCCTATAAAACATATTTATAGTTATAACCTGGGGTTCAAGCTGGTGGTATTACATCGCTGAAAGGTTGTCTCTTTGATGTTTTCCAAGGATGCAACTTTCAAAAGTGTTGGTTTGTTCATCCAATATAGAAAATCCCTTAACCATTGTTTGTTTTTGCAAGAGAATAAGAATCCTAAAAGGTAGGTGACTATACCTAAGATGCCACAACCAAGTCTCATCTGTGCTTGATACATTTTTTGCATATGAATGTGATATGTCTACACTTCTCCGATTCAATGAGAATATTATATTATTGGTCATTTGAACCTTTGCAACAAGAATTCTACTAGGTGGCTTATCTAAGATAATGCATGTGGAGTCTTTCAATATGATAACATAACCAATTGAATTGTCCTATATTTATTAGATAATGTCTAGAATTGAATACATAGAAGACATCAATAATGTATTTCTTCTCATTTTTCTTGGTGAAGACTAATACGACACCTTTTCCTAAGGCCTTGATATGATAATCATATCCTAAAGTAATTTTAGATTGAATAGACCTATCACTATGAGAAAACAATTTTTTGTTGCAGGCATTATCAAACAACCAAAGATCCTGGTTGTTACCTTCTCTATTGATTCGGCATGAAATGAACATTGTCTTAGATTCCCCTTCTTCAGTGTTGGATATATTATCTCTATATGATTTTTTATTTCTGCATTCACTTTCATAGTGACCATATTATTCATAGTAGTAACATTGGATGGACTTTGGATTTGTCTTTCCATAATTTTCCTCCCCCCCCCTTTGGTTCTTAGAGTGTTTGTGATGATTTTATTGTTCTAATTGTTCCAGTGCTGTTATTCCTTCTGCTTCATGTTTACCTTTGTTTCCTCTTCCTTTGCCTCTACCATTGAATGCCCAATTCTTGAAGGCATGTTCCAATGATTCCTCTTCTATGGTAATTCTTGTTTCATAGGACAAAAGAGAACCATCAGTTCTCCTACTATTAGTTTAGATAGGTGTTTGGACTCTTCAATGGAAATGGAAACCATTACATATTGCCTATGCATGCTTTTGAGATATTTTTCAACAATTTTGTTATCTTCAATATTCTCTCCATGAATTTTTAGGTGAATCACAACTCTCATCACTCTGGGCATAAGTTGGTCAATGTTCTCTTCCTCATTCATCTTCAACATTTCAAACTCTCTCCTTAGGTTTTGAAGCTTCATAGTATTCACTTCGTCACTACTCTCATATACTAATCCCAAGATATCCCAAGATTTCTTTGCAACATATTATCCTTTTATGTTGGGAAAAATCAAGTCATCCAAAAATCTCTAGATCCAAAACTTGGCCTTGTTCTCCTTTTTCCTCAATTTTGCAAATTGATTTTTTTGGGCATTAGTCATGGCCTGCATAGTTTCTTGATCAGGATCTGAGAAGCCATTCTCCATTGGTTACCAACATTCCTAGACTTCCATAAGTTTTTCATCCTTAAAGACCGGAACTCATAGTTCTTTCCAACAATAATTGGTCCCTGTGTTTTCCCTATATTACTTGAGACGCCATCAAAAATTGAATTTTTATTGAAAGAAATCAACAAGGATGTCTTTCGAAACATGTATCGGGTCTCGTGCATGAATGTGCACTTATATTCTCGTGAGAGCTCTTTACTAGGTTTCGAACCAAGTCTCGGCAATCAAAAACCTCCCTCAAGCTGCCCGACTCCGCTACCCATCATGGGTCGCTACAATACGGCTCCAGTCACGAGATGCACCTGCAAGAACCCTTCAATCGACTCCTCCATCGAATTGTACTTCACGCGCGCATCTACGGGCTCCATTCTGCAATGAGCTTCTGCACTCGGCTCTACAGGCTCCTCTATGTGTAGGCGGTGAAGGAGGACAACAATATCCTCCAACTTCTTGCTGTCAGGTGACTCTAGCATCTTTTTTGTCTGGTGGTTCTTTTCTCTTGGAGATGCTCCTCAACTTCGGCATGGGGTGTCCATCCTAAAACAATTCGATGACCTACCTATTGTCGAGCGAACATGCGGTAGTAGCTCCGATAATGGTGGAGAAACAAAGTAAATTGACTTGAATAAAACAGATTCATGATTCACCCATTGCATAGTTTGTTAACACCTAGAGTGAGCCATGTCAAGGTTCCGTTGAATGTTGTATGAGTGGACCATGTTGGTTTTCGAGTGTGGGAGGTGCTTAGAAATCATATGTTTAATATTTAAGGGGAGTTTATCAAGAGGTTAATTGAACCATATACTCAAAGGACATCCTACTAAACAAGCAGTTGCAACTGCTGATGACCTATGCATTTCGGTGGATGGTTGTTTCTTTATATCGACTTTGTTAGTTTGGTGATGTATGATGAAGATAGAAATAGAAAGTACCTAGTTGGACCGTTGATGACCCATGAATTTCGGTGGATGGTTGTCTCTTTATATCGACTTTGCTAGTTTTGTGATGTATGATGAAGGTACGAAGAGATAGTACCTGGTTGGACTAGAAATAAACTTTATTGATTAGGAGGTGCTTTGACACAGAGGACTTGTGATGATGAAGACTAGACCTAACAATGGTAAATATAGGTAGTTGTTAATGGGGAGTGACGAGATATGTAACTCTCATTGTTCTTTGGTGTGATCATATTTAAATATTGAGTTTATTGGTCATTATTAGGTAGAGTTCTAGTCTCTACAAGAAGGTTTCTAGATTTTAGGAGCTTGTTGAGGCCTAGTTGGTTTGAGACTAGGTAGTTCTTCTATCATGAGACTATGATTGTTGTATTTATATGTACTCTATTTTGTTGTGTAATAGAGCGTCAAACACAATTTTGGTGTTTTTTATTATGTTCGTCTCCCTATTCTGTTTCCCAATAAAGGGACCCCTCCTTATAATGATTCAACTACTAAAGTATACAGAGTTGTACATACCCTACCCCTCTCTGGATTTTAACCTGTATATTGAAAATATTTTCAAAATAATGAGAAAAAACTTTAGTCCTAGTAAAAAAATTTAGATGGTTTCCCATTGCGATCTCACTAAATCGATGGTAAGTTAAGAAAATTTAAAGTACGAGAATTTGAGATTTGAGATTTGCATGCTCATAGTATGTGCATTTTATATTCTTTAGTGATTTATATTTAAAATTGATTTATGCATTTTCATAAAACAAGTTGTTTGTTCCATTAACTTCATTATTATATTGCATAGATTTCAATGTTTGCATAGTCTATAATTTTCAACTAAGTTGTTACATTGCAATTCTTAATATAGTTTGTATATTTTAGTGTACAATGCATGAATTTGATTATTCCATTTTATACATTGGTTTCATTGTTTTTATAGTGAAAAAGGATACACCAAATTTTTTTTCTCACTATCTTTAAATGATTGATTAGATATAATTGTATGGAAATTTGATGCAGCTCACACACTTGAAGCAATTCTAATGCCTACGTGACTTTTCTCTTCCTTTAGAATTCACAAGAAAACTCATATTCAAACGTGCAACAAACAATTCATTTACTGTTGTTAAGACTGGAATAGAAGAATTTTAAATACAACAACAAGAACAAAAACAGGCTGTGAATCCTTTCTTTTATTATTGATTTCAGAATGCCCCTTATTACAATGTAATCGAGAAATACATCATTTCTCACCAGACTAGAACTGATATACTGTGTTGTTCTTCTGCATATTACACCATCTCTTCTCTATCTCGTTCTTTGTGGCAGTCTCAATCACTTCAAATTGAACTTAGGGAAACCTTCCTTTCTTATAAATCAAATCAATCCCTGACATCTTCCTTCCCCTTATTTTTATGTCATTTCTGTCAGTTGATTTGTTTCCCCTTCCGTTGGGAAGATGAATAGTCATGACTGTTTGCTGCCTAGACATTTTCCAATCTAGTTTCATTTCCTCTTCCTTCACCAATGATTTCAACTTGGCACTTAATTTCATGAGCTATGTGGACTGAATTTGGAATGAGCACGTTGAGTAGTAACATAAAAATTCCAACACAAATCGTGTAGCACAAAATTGCATCGATTTGCATCAACAATCATGTAGCGTGGAGTCACAACATAAGAGTTGTAATGAATTTCAACACTATCAATTTTAACAAGGAACAACAACATGAGCTACTGAGCAGAGTTTTAACCATTCTTATTTTTCCTAAATTAACTTGTACATAATTGAAATGTTTTGGGTGATGCAGATTGTGCAAAACCAAGGATGCTCCTGGATCAGACACCCTTGGTAAGAAAAAATACATGAGCTCTCAACGCATGTGGTCATTTTTCTAGATGATGGAGAGTTTCTGAGATGCCTTATTTCTTCTCCGGAAACCCATGATGCATCCTCAGGTACTTTGTTTTTCCATTTGACTAAATATTCTATATATTCCTTGTTGCAAGTTTTTCTATGAATCCTTGTGAACAAAATTTATTCCACTTCCTCAACTCGCTTGAATGGTATTTGTTCCTCTGTCTAGAGTACTCTCATCATCACCATTTTCTCCTTCATGGAACTCTTACAGATCTACAAGATTAAATGTTGGAGATATATTGAAATTGTCCACAAGTTCCAATTGATAAGCATTATCATAAATTTTCTTCAATATTTTGCACGGTCCTATTTTTTTATACTTATGTTTGTTATAAGTACCTTTGGGAAACCATTCCTTTCTCAAGTAATCCATGACTAACTAACATTCTTTAAATATTTTTTGTCTTCATTGTAGGTTTGTTCTTTGTTTATACTTGTTACTGCTTTCCTTTAGTTTCTTCTTCACCTGCTCATGCAATTCCTGCATAATGTCTACAAAATCACTGGCATAAACTCTCCTTTTATATCCTAGATCCTGTAAATCAACCAAATATAGAACCCCTTTAGGTGATCTACGATAAACAATTTGGAATGGGCTCTTCCTGTAGATATTTTCACTGAATCATTGTAAGCGATTTCATCTTGTGCGGAAATTGAATCTCACTGTCAAGGATTTTCACCACTCAAACTTCTCAATAAGTTTACTAAAATTTGGTTCACCACATCAGTCTTCCCATCTATTTGGGGATGATAGGTCGAACTGTATAGAAACTTAGAAACCAACCTTTTCCAAAGTTTCCTCCAAAAGTGACAAGAAATCTCATGTCTTTGTTTGAAGTAATACTCCTCAGTAGACCATGTAACCATACAACTTCTCTAAACAACAAGGAAACCACATCAATAATATCGTTTGTATTATTACATGCTACAAAATGTGAAATTTTTGAAAATCGATCTACTACTACCACCATTATAGAATCATACTTCCTATGTGTCATAGGTAGTCCTAAGACAAAATCAATGCTTACATCTTCCCATGGTATTTCAGGTACCGACAATGGAGTGTAAAGTCTTGTATTATGAATTCTACCCTTAGCTAATTGATAAACTCTACAACACTCAAAAATTTTCCTGACATACTTTTTGATGTTGAGCCAAAAGTATCATTTTTTCACTAATGATGTGGTTTTTTCCTTGCCACAATTTCCTCCTAAACCACCACTATGTAACTATTTAATGAGTTTCAACAGTATTGAAATCTCTCGAACACATAACCATTGGTTCTTAAACAATAAGCCTTCTTGAATTTGGTATTCTAAGAATGGTGTTTAGTCCATACTCCATGGTTCTCTGCATGCCTTCCAAGCCTCTGCAAAAAATGCATCTTCTTCATACAACCCTTTCACACATTCCAAACTTACCACTGTAACAAACATGGTGTTTAGAAATACTATCCTTCGACTCAATGCATCAACAATCTTGTTTGACTTCCCCAACTTGTGTTTAAGAACAAATGTATAAATTTGTAAAACTTCTACCCATTTTGAAGGTTTCTGATTCAATTTACCTTGGATGTTAATGTACTACAATGCCTTGTGGTTAGAAAACAAAAAAAATCCTTTGGAAGAAAGTAATGTTGCCAGTTTTTCAGGGCCTGAATAATAGCATAAAATTGTTGATCATAAACAATTTATTTCTTCATCGTTTCATTCAAATTTTCACTGAAAAATGATATCCTTCTACCTTCTTGTCTAAGAACTGCTCAAATTTTTGTCCCACTTGCATCATAGTTTACTTGAAATACCTTATTGAAATTTGGAAGTGCCAATACTGGTTGTTCTGCCACCTTTTTTTTCAATTCTTCAGATGACTTTGTTGTTATTGTTGTCCACTGAAGTGTGCCTTTCTTCATGCATTCAATAAGAGGTGCACAAATCTGACTGAAATTTTGAATGAACTTCCTATATAAACTTGTGAGTCCATGGAAACTCTACACATCAAAAGTGAATTTAGGTGTCTTCCAATCCAATATTTCTTTTAACTTCTCGAGATCCATCTTTAAACCATCTTTGGAAACCACAAAACCCAAGTATACAAGCTCCTTTTGTAAAAACATACACTTCTTCTGATTAATCAACAATGCCTCCTCTTTAGATATTTGTAACACCCTTTTCAAATGCTACAGATGTTCCTCTTTGCTCCTGCTGAAAATAAGAATGTCATCTATATATTCAATTTTTTTTTTCCCAAAAATGGTTTCAAAACTCCATTCATCAGCCCCATGAATGTGCTAGGTTCATTAGTTAGAACAAAAGGAATAAATAACCACTTGAACAACCCATCTTTTATCTTGAACATTTTTTTCCACTCATTACCTTCCCTTATCCGGATTTGATGATAACCACTATTGAAATCAATCTTCATGAAGTACTCAATGCCACACAAACAATCCATGAGATCATCCATTCTCAGTAAAGGAAACATGTACTTAATGGTGATTTTTTTAATAGCCCATGAATATGTACACATCTTCCACTCACCATTCTTTCTCAGTGTCAAACTTGTTGGTATTGCACAAGGACTCAAACTTTCTGGAATTAACCCTCTGTCAAGTAACTGATGTACTTGTCTATTTACCTCTTCACTCTTTGCTAGAGTCATTCGGTAAGGTGGTTTATTTGGAAAAATCGACCCTGGCATAAGGTTGATATGGTCTGATGCGCTTCTCAATGAAGGTAGTCCTACTAGTAAATCATCTTCTACAATTTCCTTAAATTATTTCGACAAGTGTTGAATCTCGGCTGATAGAAAATCCCTTTTCTTCGTCTCCTGAATCCTTTTTGGAATTATCGCCAAATAATAACCACTATGTTTCTTCTCTCTTAGAAACTCCTTATAAAAGAATAACATGATTCGATTGTTTCTACCATATTCTTGTTGTTCTTGTCATTCATAACTTCGTTGTTACTTATAGAAAATTATACATTTAGTCTTGACCACTCTCTTTCTCTATTCAGGTTTTGTTACTTTCTTTGTCTCATGCTTGATTAATACTCTTCTCAACATCATGTTTTCTCCCTATTATTGTTGGAGTACTTCCACATTACCACCAATAGTTTCTGCCTCATCTTACTGGGTGACTTGTGTCCTAAACTCATTTCTTCAATTCTTCTGGACATTATGATGTGTTGTGACCTTCTACTCCACAATTATAACATATAATTACATACTTATCGCGGCCAAAACCTATGCCTCTTCCAGTTCTTCTTCCTCCTCGTGCATGTTTATTTTTGGTCACCTAATTTTCCTTCTCATTGTATTTAGTATCACTTGCTCTGCCTCTACCCCAAGTTCCTTTTCCATGGAACTTCTGTCATATTCTTTTGTCAAATTTTTCTTCCACCATCAAAGAAAACCGATATGATTCATCTACATTTTGAAATTAATGTGTAATCATCTCATTCTGAATCTAGTACTTTAGTCCATTTACATATATTTACACTCTCTGATACTCTTGTTCTTTCATCCCTGACCTGAGTGACAAATTGAATAATTCTTTGGTATACTCATGCACCGATGTCTCTTTCTACCTGATATTTTGTACTTGTTTACACAAGTTCTTTTGGTAGTCAAAAAGTAAATTTCTCTTTGATATTGCTAACCATATTCTTCTAAGTTTTAATATTCTCTAATTTGTGATCTAGTTTTCCTTTCTGTAGCACATCCCACCAAAGTGCAACATGTCCTTTCAACTTCGTAATGGAAAAATGAACACAAATTGGATCTTGAACATTCTCATACTTGAAGTATCTTTCTCTCTCACCTATACGATATGTAAGAGAGTTTCAACCTTCAAAATACCATCATATCATGTAGCTTCAACCGTTGCGCTACCTTTGTTACTCAAGAAGGATATCAAATGTGTTGTTGGGTCTCCTTCCTCATCATTTTTTTCAACTTCAATTTCTTCTTCAGATTCATAATCTAACTCAGCTTCTCCTTTTCTTCTATTCTCCAACTTTTCTATTCTTCTTCTTAATTCTTCAACTTCCCTATTTCTCACACCTCCTCATGTTTCTCTTGCTCTTTTTGGTGGCATCCTTACGAGTTTTCCTACAAACCCCACTCAGACCAAAATTCTCAGGCCTTACCTCTGGGAACTGTAATTTCACAACTCAAGAACCTGAACCTTCTTTGATACCACTTGATGCAAATCACACACCTGAAGAAATTATAACACCTACAGAACTGCGCTCTGCCTTTAGAATGCACAAAAAAAATCATATTCAAACACACACCAAACAATTCATTTATTTTTGTTAAGACTGAAATAGAAGAATTTTAATTACAACCACAAGAACACAAGCAAGCTCTGAATCCTTGCTTTTATTATTGATTTCAGAATGCCCCTTATTACAATGTAATTGAGAAATACATCTTTTCTCACAAGACTAGAATTGATATACTGTGTTTTTATTTTTCATATTACATCGTCTTTTCTCGATATCGTTCTTGGTGGATGTCTCAGTAACTTCAAATTTATATGAGATAAACCTTCATTTATTCTAGCTCGAATCAACTCTATCATCTTCCTTCCCCTTCTTTTTATGTCATTCATGTCAGTTGATTTGTTTCGCCTTCCATTGGGAAGATAAATAGTCATGACTGTTCGCTTCCAAAACGTTTTTAAATCTAGTTTTGTTTCCTCTTCCTTCACCAATTATTTCCACTTGGAACTTAATATTCATGAGCTACGTGGACTGAATTTGGAATCAACACATTGAGTGGCAACATAAAAATTCAAACACAAATCTTGTAGCATACATGATCCGAATTATTTTCGGCACAAAATGAGAGCGGAGATATAATAAAGAAATGTACAAAGATATATCAGATATCCAATACTATAACATATATTTATCATATATATAACCATAAACACAAAGATAAAATAATACACAATTTCTATTAATGAGCGAAATGTACAAAACTATAGAAATACAAAGTGAAAGACTCACTAGAATGGTGGAAGCTTAACTCTGAGAAGAGATGTGATGGATACACTCATTCAAAAGAAGATGATTGTTACAATGAGGCTCCAAATACCTTTTTAACATAAATAAAATCCAAAACCCTAACCACGGAAGATGAAAATCCAACAGTTTTTTGGACCCTCTTTTGGGTAGTTTGGTGTATCAATTTCCCAACGGCATAACTTTGACATACAATCTTCGTTTGGGGAACATGATATCTCATTGGAAAGGTATCGACGAGGTTCTTTATTTTGGGGGCTCAATAGGAGCCTTTAGTTATTATTGAGATGCCCAATCACAAAAAATCGTCATGTATTCCCTCAAAATGGCCCCACAAGTCCGAGACCCATAAAACTGCTAAAAATAGTAAATTGCCAACAAATTGTTTTGAGCCAGTTGGAATAAGTGGTTGGCCACTGATATCCACCTGGATCAATGGATTGATAATGAGTTGCAGCGTCAATCCTTTAGCGTGGAGTCACAACATAGGAGTTGCAACAAGTTGCAACACTCTCAATTTTAACAAGGAGGAACAACATGAGCTCCCGAGTGGAGTTGCAACCATCCTTATTTGTCCTAAATTAAATTGTAAAAAATTGATTTGTTTTTGGGTTTTGCAAATTTCCTAGAACCAAATGTGCTCCTGCATCAAAATCATTACTTCCAATAAATAATGTAGTAGTGATTCAATGAACAACTAATCAATTACGAGGTTTTTTATCATGATCACATAAAAATAATTAAATGCAAAGGCTCACATGAAATCCAAATAAAAAGTTGATAAAACTATACACACAAAGAAAAAGGTCACATGATTCAAACATTTCCAAGTACAAACGACCAGATGGAGAGAATCATATAAATCCCACTTATCTAGATTTTGTTGGGCCTATGTGCCTAAGCATCCATAGGAAAAGGTCACATGAACTCTACATTCCAGGTTCATCAAGTCAAAACCCAAAGTCTATGGTGGTGTCTTGAAACATAAGTACACCCCTGGGTGATAGAGTTATCATTGCTTGATTTAGAAGATCGGATTTCTCATTTCTTGATTGAGAAGATAATCGAATAATATATCTATCATTTATTATATGTATACTATTTCCTTCTTTATATTAACCTTTTTCATCATTAAGTAATGTTACTTTATTAATATTCTCCTTATTACTCATGCAAATTTTATAATGGCCTTCTTGATACTATTTTTTAGGTAAATTTTTACATACACATAATGATAATCATCTAAATTTTTTACGTGGCTAACCAATATTAGAAGAATGTAGATTCATTCTAACTCCATATCTATCAAGCACCTACAAGGATCAAATAATTTGAGGTGAACAAATTTTATCCTCATTTTCACTCTTAGAAAAGGTTTCACCTCGATGTATTTGATCCCTCTCATGGCTTGACAGATCTAGAGTTGAGATGGATCTAGGCTAGTTTAACATGAAATGAATCTCTTTAGAATTGGAGTCTTTTGAGGACCATTTTTATAGTGGTTAAAT
>SNQJ01S0062311.1:896-11494 GCA_010110895.2 Picea sitchensis
ACAATAACTAATCCCCTGAGGCTACCCCATCAAAAAATGCCCACGACGTTTCCTAGCCTATAAATTCCTCTTGTATATCCTGAAGATTTCCAACTCCTACCCTTCCCAAGGTTTTAAAATGTTCAAAAAGGCCAAGACAAGTAGTATCCACTCGAGAGGTCGAGTGGAATTCATCCCTAAAAATTGAATTGTTCCGTGCCATCCAAATCCACTAGGCAGGAATGAAATGGAAAGCCTTGTTTTCCTAATGGTCCCTCACCAATAACCATTCTTTCAAGGCGACTTCAAAGTAAATTCCCTTCCATTGACCAAGAGTACTGAGAAATTTGAAAGATTCTACCCATACTGATAACATGAAGGTACAACACATAAATATATGGTCTGCAGTCTCAGCCTGTTCTTTACAAAGTGAACACCAACCAAGACCATTGAACTGTCGCTTCTAAATATTGTGCCACATTGGGAGTTTATGCTCCAAAATAGACCAAACCAGAAGTTTCCCTTTAGAGGGACAATGTTCCTTCCAAAGTTTCTTCCACCACCAAAATTCTTCTCTCTGGAATAATTCTACACTTAGTTGAACATAACCTGCTTTTGGAGTGTAATCCCCACCCAGGTTCCTATCCCAAAGGATTTCATCCTCCTGATCCGTCAAACAAATATTTTCTCTCTGAAGAGCCTGGATGTACCTGTCCCAAAGAAAAAGGTCTTCCCCATCAAGTCCTAGCAGTCTCCCACTTTTCCAGCCTTGATTCCATATATTTGAAGTGTTTGGGTCGCTGACTTGAGCTAAAAAGAAATAACCCCCCCGCTCCAACCGGGAACATAATTATGCGCTGAGTAAGTGTTCTCGATTGCATCTCTCCCACGGGTCGAATCCAATCCTAACCAATTGTCTAGATCCATTTCTCCAAGCTAAACCATTCCCCACAACCATTTGTATCTCCACCCATTTAATCTTTTTTCTAACTTTGCTATAATCCACATCCAATATGTCTTTCGATAATCATTGGTTTTAAGTGGAAACCGAGATATTTCAAACCTTCATCCAGTCCGAGAACTTGGTAAGGGAGTTGTGATAAAAAAATGTTGTATGACTTCTTCCTCGATAAAAACAAAGAGAATATTGGATTTCTGAGCATTAATCAACATACCAGTTGCTTTTTTAAACATAGTAATCCCTTCAAATAATTTTTCAACATCTCTCTTCGTACTTGTTATCTCCCAATAAAAATACCTTTTTATTCTAGTCTTAGGTGATAGTTTAATTTTTTTAGTCTCTTGAGTCATTTAATAAAGTGTGCCCTTCATTGAGTCTAGTCATCAATTTTGAGTCATGTCACATGAGGTTTACAAATGACTAAGTGGTTTTCATGGTTATTTTCCTAGGTCATTTTGGTCAAAAGACAAGTCATTTATTTCCTAAAAAGTGAGTCATGGGTCATGTAAGTCGGTTTTTGTCCATTATAAGTCATCATGTATCTCTCAAATCACAATTTGACTTTTTGTCTATCGTTTTCCTTCATGATTACGAGTTTGTAGCGCATCTATGTAATTTTTTACTGGAAGCGCTACCAACTCAACCTTTGTTGTCAGCACAAACCATCATTTTTGCATAAGGTGCACTACCAACTCGGGGGGAAAGCCCTGTTTTGAATTTTTGAAAAGCTGTAAGGTAAATACTATATCAAGGAGGCATTTTCAGAATTCTAAGATCATTATCAAACACTTGAGGTTGTTTCTAGTGTTTTATCTCACCAGCAAAAGGGAGCTTATCAAGGTTTGCTTCCAAGAAAGGCTTTTGGTTTTAAGTTTCTAATTCCCTCTGTGCAAAAGTGTTTACAACAGGCGCTATGCAACGATGGCTCCAAGAAAGGATCCTATTCCTAGGAAGAGGTCAGGCTCTTTGGTCAGATTCGAGCCCACTGAAACCACTCTGATCGAACAAAATGCCAACCATGTGGACTCATTCAAGCGCATGGGGTACTGGAGATTCTGCAACAAACTTGAAGGGCCTTACCTGGAGGTTTATAGGGATTTTGTGCAGAACTACAAGAGTGGTAAGACAAAGGTTGGCCCCTTATAAATCCATGTGACACTGGATCTAATTTCTTAAGTAACAAAGATCCCTAGGATAGGGGAACAATGGTTCAAAGTAAAGAGAATTGAAAAAGAATACTGGTGCCAAGATATGCTCAGGCTTGAGCATAGAGGAGTCGATTTAGTGAAGGGTGACCCTAGGAAGTGGCTAATAGAGGAGTATGAAAAACTACTATTCAACATTCATAGGTTTTTCACATGTGAAGGGAGATACAACTAGGTTTTTTAGTGCCATTTCAAGCTCCTCCATTTCATTGGTAAGAAAGAAATAGACTTACCCTTTTTCCTCTTCATGAGCTTGCAAAGGATGATTTCATTTGCACAAAGAAAACTTGATAAGCTTCAAAAGTCTATCTTCCACCATGCCTTAATAAAAATCATAGTCCTTGAACAATTGAAAAAGGAAGGGAAGGATTGGCCCACCTTCTTATTTGTATCAAATTATCACATTGATTTCCTCCTTCTCCTCCTAAACTCAAAACCCCTAAGAAGAATATTGCAACACCTCCTATGGACTCCTTTGTCCCATCATATGAGATACCACAATCCCCTGCCCCTTCTTCTCCCTCATTTGAAGTAGCACAATATTCTTCCCCCTTTGCTCCTACACTTGAATTAGCTCAACCTTCTACCTCTGTTGTCCCCTCTGCATCAGAAAAACCTCAATATTCTCAAGACCTTATTCCTCAAAGACCCTCACTTTTCCAAGTCTATAAAAGAGATAAGAGGAAAGGAAAGGGCCAAGAAACAATTGTTGAAGATCAACCAAAGCCTCTTATGGAGCTTCCTCATATGGAAATCAAAGACAATCCTCCAATTATCCAAGCTAAAGTTGACACACCAGCTCTCAGAAGGTCCTCAAGGAGGAAGCTTGTTTTAGTAGAGGAGTCTCTTCCAAGCAGTGATATGGTAAAGCCTAGTGCTAAGTTATCAAGATTCAAAGATTCCCCTCTTGAAAAGGAAGCATTGGAAGCCATAGTTCAGTTGAGAGAATCTCCACTAGAGTCATCCCCAGAAGCAAAGCAAGGACCTAGAGAGAATTGGGCTAAATTTTTCAAGGATGCAGACATATAACTTAAAGCAGTTCAAGAAAAGAATCAGAGGTTACATCAGGAAAATGTCACACTTGGTAGACAACTATCAAGACAAATAAATGAACTTGCAGGGGAATGTAATCAGTTGAAGAAGAACATTAGAAGAAAGAGGGTTCAGAGAAAGCAATTGGTCAACATATACAAACAAAACCTCAGTCTAAGAGCAGAAAATAGGAAGCTAGAAGAACACTTATATTTGGCCAAGAATATGCGTAGCAAGAAGAATTTGGCTATCTTCTTGAAAGAGATTAATTCTTCTAGTTCTCCCAAGCATGATGATTGATTCAAAGATGTTTTAAGGTTATGTGTTACTGCTAACCAATTATGAGTTAATGTTTTGAAACTTAATGAAAGTATGGAAATTACCTTAAAAGAGACATGTATGGTATAGTTATTGAGATGAAGCCCGAGTAGTCTTAATGGAATTAGTAATTGGATGTTATACATGTTTTGTTGAGACAAGTTCTCCATTTCCAAAAGCATTTTTCCACTAATTTTGAAGATTTAGGACAAGACAGGTAGCTATAGGAGTTTGTAGCACAAACTGTGTTTTCTCCATGCAGTGCGCTATGAACTCGCTAGCTTTTTGCGTGTAATAGTTTGGTCAAGGGTCGACCTAATTTTCAGCTGTCAAAATATGAATCACGACTCCAGGTGTTAGCTAACACCTAGTAAAGACTTTCTACAATCACAAGGTAGCTCAGGAGGAGCTGAGTTTTGGGAATTCGAATGGGATACCTATCCCTTAAGAATATGATCTCATCCTATCACTGTGCATCGGTTTAGATTTGATTTGATATGTGTCTTTCAAATGTAGTTCTTGAGGATCTTAGTCAAATTTTGTAAAGCTTATTTAATCCCATTGCGACATCTTTGTACAGGGTTCGAGATTGAAGACTCTATTGTACTCTTTACTATAAAACACTTTGATATATTTTGGAATGATAAATATCCTTCACTGATATTGCTCAGATACCTCTCTCTTTCTTTTTCTGTGCTTGTGATTTGAATATTATGTTCAGTTGTCTTTTTATTTAATGATTGGTGATTGTCATATTATCTCTGCATTAGTAAACAAAAGATCACAAACCTTTTTTTGGTTATATTCAACCTTTTACATGTGTTTTAAATGTATGCAATGTTGTTGATATAGTTATCCTTTCTCCATCCACCTGATTATATAAACCCTCTGATCAATAGCTTCTGAAGGCCTTATTTTGTCTAAGATATGTTCAAATTACCTTGATTGAAGGAATGAGTGTGTGAGTTATTCATCTTTGATCCAATTTTCAAATACATCATTAAGCATTCTGATTAAGTTACCAGGCTCTAGTCTTGATCTGTAACCTAAAGAGACTCTTGGAGAGATAACAATACCATCACAAAAGATTAGGATATCATCAACAAATAGTAAGTGAGTGATGTACATACCAGGGGAGATTTTGATACTTTTGAATCTACTAGAGTTATTTGCCACTGCTAGAAAATGACTAAGTCCTTTCACCACTAATAAGAAGAGTAAGGGTGACAAAGGGCATCCTTGTCGAAGGCCTCTTTCGGCTTGAAAAAAATAAGAGGCTGAACCATTGATAAGAATAGAGAAGGATACCGAAGACAAACACCCCATCACCCAATTGGTAAAATCCAACCCAAACCCAAGATGAATCATAAGCAACCTTAAATACAACCAATTTACCCGATCGTAAGCTTTTGATAGATCAATTTTCACAACAACTCCTCTGAGTTTCTTAGTTTTTATGTTGTGTAGTCCTTCTTGGGATACTCCAATAGCCTCATGGATTTTCCTTCCTTCCAAAAATCCAAACTATTCACTAGAGATATTTTTGGACAAAATAACCTTTAACCCTCTACTAATAACCTTTGAAATAATCTTATAAAGACAATTGCATAACGAGATTAGTCGAAAGTCGTCAAAGGAAGAGGGATTATATGAATTTCAAATGAGTGTAATAAATGTAGAGTTCAAAGGGTTATGAATATAACCATTCATCCTTGATTCCTCGACCACCTTCAGAACATTAGGACTAATTAGATAAAAAAAAAACCAGATAAAACTCAATAGGCTAGCCATCAAGACCCGAGCTTTTCCATTTTTGAAAAGAGTGGATAACTTCCAATAATTCCTTTTTAGAAACTGTTGCCATTAAATTCTGATTGTCTTCCTCCTCCACAAACTGAGGGAATAACCGAGCAACCTATACAATTTCTGCAATGGACGACCCCTCCCGGGCCTTGAATAAGTCACTAAAGTGTTCAATACCCAGCGAGGACAAGCCTTCAAAAGAAGTAACCACCTCGCCTTCCCTCTTCCTTAGCCCCCAGATAGTATTAGCCAATTTCTTGCCTTTGGAATATGCTTGAAAAAATTTGGTATTTTCATCGCCACAAGAAATCCAAATCACGCGGATCTTTAATCTCCACAAAGATTATTTTTCCTCTAATAAAACCCCGCGTCTTTTCTCCAAATGAACTAGATACTCCTTTTCACCAAGAGTTAAGAACCCTTTCCCTTCACCTTCCTGAATCTCCAAGAGAGATAATTCAATGTGTCTCAATTCCTATTCCTCCTTGAAATTTTTCTCCCGAGCCCAAGAAATAGTAGCTTGTTTCAAGCTTGTTTCAACCTTTTAAGGTTCCCCACAAACTGTACAGCCACAGGGATCTGATTAACATTGGATATTGGAGTCCACAAGCCCCTAACTAAAGCTTGATACGATGGATCCGAAATACATCCTTCAAAGAATTTAAAAGGGCTCGGTGCTCTTCTACTTCTACCACTTAATTCCAACACAATCAGATTATGGTCAGACCCCCACACCCCCCCCCACACCACAATAAACCCACTGTCTAACCAATTCTAAAGATTCCAATAAATTCTCTGACAATAAGAACCTATCCAAATGCTTGGCCATTCTATCATCCCCAACTCTTCTATTACACCAAGTTGGATTCAGTTTTAAGCGCTCGACATCAATCAACACATGCTGGTCCAAAAAGTTTTGAAAAAAAATGGTTAAAGAATCTGGGACAACGTGCGATCCCCAAATCTCAGTAGCCCCTACAGAAAAATTTAAATCCCCTCCGAGAATAATCTCCTTCCCACTAATCTAGGATCATCCAACTAAAGAGTTCCAATATCATTGTCTATCTAGGTAAGGCCCATAAACATTGATAATAGTCACATTGCGCCCCAAACCAAAAGAGATTAAGGTCAGACTAATCCTCGACTCAAAAACCAAAACACTTTCATAGTTACAAATATTTGTGAGCCACCCAGTAGCCAAACTACTAGAACGCCCCATGGCATCCACCACAACAAACTTCCAACCTGGAAACAAAGCCTCAAGAGCCTTCACCATTGTTTCATTAATCCCTAACATTTCTTGTAACAAAATAACATCTGGTGAGTTCAAATCCACTAACCTCTACAGAGATGATTTTTTTGATGGGTTTGCCAACCCACGACAGTTGAAAGACAAGATTTTCATGGGGTAACCTCCCCAAGGGTTTTATTTTCTCTACATTTGATGGAAGATTGTCGACGCGAAGCCAAATCGATCCTGGCCTTATCTTGAGCCAAAAAAAGGTGTGATTTTCGACCCCTACCTTTACCAAAAAGTGAAATTTGAGGGAAAGATCCCAAACCTCTCTCTCCCATTCCAAACTCTTCGTCCCCCGTAGGGTCCCCCTTGACAACTGACCTATTTATAAGATGGTAACGTACCCTGCTGTCGTCCGAAGAGGATTTTGTAGAGGCTGAAGGGGTAACATACATGGTTGGAAGAAAGGTAGTGGAGACCTCTGCTGAGAAAGAAGGGGAATATGGACAGGAGGATAATCTAAGACGTGTAGGTGCGGAGACCCCTTCTGCCTCAGAAGCAATCAGAAAAAGTAGAGACGGGTCCAGAAAAGGCGAGGAGCCCCCCAACACCAAAGGTCCCATAATAGGTGTGACCAAAGAAGGGGGAAAACTCAACCCACTATAAGCCAAATGATAGGTAAGAGAAACCAGACTCACAACTATAAGGCCCTTCAAACCTTGAGTAGTAAGGGAGCCAACACTACCCAAAACCTCACCCACATTCCCAACATCAGAAAGTGAAAAAATAATAGACGAAGAGACACCCATAATTGAATTACCCGAGAAATACTACTCCCGTCGAAGAGTAGTCGTTGAAGGAAAAGGGAGCTTTGAACCATCCACTAAAGAAGGAACCGAGCAGTTTGCCAAAGTGTTTGGAGGAATACCCAAAAAAACCTTGCCTGAAGGAGAGTCTCTTTCCTCCTCCATGTGGCCACCATCACCCAACTACACCTCCAGAGACGACCCTAAGGGTGAATTTGGTGGCACACATCCCTTAGTGAAGCAGAGTTTTCCTTTGTAAGGTAGAGGAAACTCTGCAATCCTGTGACCATAGGCATGGCACCTGTGACATCTGAAGGGGATTCCCTCATAATCTAAGATCTGAACAAAGTTTCCCACGGTCGATTCGATAGTTAACTCTTGTAGTAGGCCTGGGCACAAATTTAGCCGCACCAAAATCCTCACCACCGACACAAGACTTGTATCTTCGAAATACATATCCGCTTCAATATAACTTCCCAACATATTACCAATCACATCAAATCTAGAAGAATTCTAGAACTGCATAGGAAGACCCGACAACCTGACCCAAATAGGTTCCTCATCTACCCTCTCCTTCTTTGCATCAAAAGTAGGATTCCACCTTTTTAGAACAATGGGTGTTTCAACCATACTCCACACCGTCAACAAAACTCAATTTACATCCTCCCTGGGAGAGAAAATGAAGGAAAACCATCCCCTCGACAATAAACGAATGAGTGGCATCTTTGAGATGTCTTTGAGCCAGTTTTTTGTTATCCACTCCTTCAAAAAATCCATGCCCATATTTTTTCCCCTAACTCTGCCAACCATGACCAACTCAGAGAAATCAACCACCCTATCCATATCGATGTCTTCCCCAAAGACCAAATGCTCAGAGCTCTTCATGTCTCCCACACAACGAATACCTTTCGAAGAAGAAGACAAACCACCCCCAGCGCCCTTCTGACCCTTTGCATGTCGTTTCGACCCCTAAGGATTGAGTGAAGGGTTTTCCAATATTGAGTCAAGCACCTTACCCACCTTGCCTTGTTCTGCAACCCTTGTTGATACACCCCCAAACTCCCATAGAACTATCAACATCTAGTAAAATAATAGACGACGAGAAAGCTAGTTGTGTGATAAAACCCAAAGATTCTTTTGGGACAAACCCCCAATTTCCCCCCTTGACCATATCACTAATAACAGGGCCACTACCCCCCAAACCTGCCTCCACCACAACAAAAGCCAAACCCTGCTCAAAACCCTCATTCGGATCGGTGTTCCTTGTGGGATCTCCATCCCAACCCACCGAGAAACCCAAACCACTAGAAAAATACAAGTCACCAGTGGAGGTAAACCCCGAACCTATCACACTTGACAACAAAGAATCTGAACCCACAAAATCCTCTGTCAATGTTAGCCCAGGATCACTGACATCCCTCCTAGGATTCCCGACCGAAATTTCACCCCAACTCCCACCAGACGGCTTCCAAGCCGCCATATCGCTGCATCCCTCCAAACTGGCTGAAATAAACGAGAAGAGACCATCGCAGTATGAGGCAACGAGCTCTCCCCCTTCCTCTTTCCTGGCCATATCTCTGGCCCAAGAAGAGCCCACACGCACCCCCGCTAGCACTCGAAAACCAGACCCCTCCTGTCATTATTCGACATATATTATATACATGGTGCATGGTATAAATGTCAAAAGGTTTGAATTAATTTATCAGAAGGTGGTGCATAAGTTTATGGTTGCATGGTATAATTTTTGGGTTGGTTCATATGATATGTTGGTCACACGACACAAGGCATTGATTGACAACGATAATGATTAAACCCCATCTTCACATGTAGATTTGGTTAGATATAATATGTGACAAGGGATTATCTCCATACTTGAAAAGTCGATATGGCTTGTGGGTTGGCGCTCACTTGGCACTGGTTCAAACTCGTAATTGGTTGATGTGAAATATTTATGGTATGTTGTTTACGATATTCTATTTTCATTGAGTTTTGGAGCTATCCATGCATCGAATACAATGATACATGGGCATTTTCTCCACAGTCCTGTGTTCATCACCTTATTTATTTGAAGGATTTTGAGGTTCATTTCATTTTATATGGGTTGTTGCAAGAGCTCGAGATTTGGTTGTTGAGAGACCCTCGCTCTCGGTGATTGTTGTAACCGCTCTTGGCTCTTTGCACTGGTATAAAATAGAATTTTGACAAGGTATGACTTCACATCGTATCCTACCTCTCTTGCAAAGAATTCGTCTTTACATTGATTAAGTTTTACCTCTGGTAACATAATGTGTGCATGAAAATGTTTTATTTCCTTACTCTTTCATTTCTTGAAGAAAATAAAAGACAATATGGTTATTTGATGAAGCTCTCTCTTTTTGTGTTCATACTCTCACTTTCCATTTATAACGGTCCAAAAAAGTTTTTAAAGATAGAAAATGTTTTGGGTTTATATCTGGTTTACATGGAAGTAGAACATAGTTCAAATCTTGACTCTTTCTTGGTTAGTTTATGGAATAAATGGAAAACCTATTTCAGTGTGATGAATAAAGTTTGATGAGTTTCGAACCTGGGATTAATAAACCATGCATGGCTTGCACCGAGGAGTATGTGACCCTAGCTATTTTGATATGGTTATGTTCAACCCACATGTCGAAACATGGGAGTCAATTTTAGTCATTGTATAAATTTTTGGGTCAAGCCCATTGTGTGTTGGAAATATTCAAGCCCAGGTTATGAGGTGACGGGTGGGTAAATTTATTTGTAATTATTATATTCATATTGGGTGTATATTATGCATTTATCTTGGATATTTTTATTTTAAAATGAAGGACTTAAACCCATGTCTTTTGAAATTGTCTAACTCGAACCCATATATAATTTGGGTTAAGTCTAAGTGTTCGCTCTAGAGTTTCATGATTGTTTGCTTGTAAAGATATGTCTGAAGTATTTAAAGGCATTTAATCAGTTTTGCTCATGTTGTTGGTGATAATTTTATAGACAAAATGCTGGTTGTATAGACCCAATATCATTATTTATTTACAGTTGAAATTAATGTCCAACATGGGAGTCAACATACTCGAACATGTATCTATTATGGTGATTAATGTCTTTCCATCTGAGCTATTGTTTTACTTTGTCCCATTTCCTGGACTTTAATGGTTTTGGGTTGACATATTATTAGTTTTGGTTGAGCCACGCAAATATCATATTATTTGATAGCCATATCATTTCCAACAATATATATATATATATATATA
>SNQJ01S0062311.1:22333-41503 GCA_010110895.2 Picea sitchensis
ATTCAAATGAAATTTCCTGACTTTTTATGTATTTATCCTTCAACACTTGTTCAAGAGTCTCCTTCAAAATTTGAAATGAATTATAATATAATGGGACAGAATTACATTCCACTGTTTCAAATCTTGTTTCGAGCTCTGGACTTCCATATGGACTTTGAAAATCAAGGGAAAATAGTAACTGCAATTTTGGGTCTAAAACAGATCCCATGTCATCAATGACATCCTCTACTGACTCATCAATTTTTTTTTTGTCTTCACTATTTACAACTTGCCTAGAGTTTCTTTTCATAAATTGAAAAGATGAGAAACATAAGGGAAAAGATTTTTCCCTTACTCTGAAATTTTCTGCATTTTCCTCATCGTTGTCATGATTGTTGGGTAGAGGCTGATTGTCATATCTGAGATGTAATTGATCTTCTTCCTGCTTCCGGTTCCTCCTCCAGTATTTGAGTTGGCATTGTCTGGAGCTGTTTGGAGTTGCCAGGTGAATGATCTCAACCTTCTTGTGTCTGCTCACTATCCACCATCAGTGATAAGATCTGGAACTTGAAATGCACTACTAGGGAAAGTCCCTAGTATGGTCGTCATTCTGTTATCATTTTGTAATTTTCCCAAGGCTATGGAGGTAGTCACAAAGGCAACATCAAAACCACTTCGAGTCTTGGATCTATCCCTCCAAGACTCAGAGAGGGATCTCTCTGTTTGATATATATTTGTTTGAATAGATATTAGGCTAGTTATGCAGAACATGGGTTTGTTTAAGGATTTGGTATGTTTGGGAGATCAAAAACTTGAATTTTCATTGGGCCATGGGGTCTACCTTTCTGAAAATGGATCTATATAAGATGTAAAGATTGCCACCACAGGGCAGGATAGAAAGATTGCTGGATCAAATTGAATTAAATGAAAGTGGAGGAGAGGAAAAGAAGGGAAAATCCACCAAGCAGAGGAGCAGGTAAGAATTCCTATGCTCAACTTTAGATGAAAACATGCAGACCATTAAAAGACCAGAAACAAAGTGCAAAAAACAAGTTATGTTTGTAATATTTCTTTCAATGATTGGATCAGGGAAAATATCAAATGGATTAGCAGAGAAAGAAAACAATTACTCAGAAAAAAACATCACCAGGGAGTCTAACACAAGAATCCTGCAACTACAATTTTTATTTCTGGAAAGTCATCAAGAAAATTACAATGTATCCCCTGTGGGGCATGAATCCCGAGCTCAATCATCAAACCTTTTACATTAAACTCACATCAATAAATAGGAGAGATCCCCCAACAAGTTTTTTAAGTCGGATTCAACCGCCTCGGACAAAAATAGCAACAAATCCCCAAAAATCCTGAATTGACTGCCATGAAAGACGGGCCAAATTTCGACAAAAAATGGGTCCTCACAGACATCTGTTTCTTTTCAACGCTGACACTTGGGAAAAACCTGAAGGAGGTTATTGTATATGGGCATGTTCTGAACAAAAACCTCCTTTGGTTTTACCAAATTCGCTTCCATCTCGCCGTAACAGCTCCCACAAAATCAGGATTGTAACAAAAAAATGAAAAATTGGAAAAAAGGGTCTTGAAGATGGCTTTGATTCTCCCTGCTCATGGAACCTGTGAAAAAATTGAGAGATTTTTATGTTCTTCATCCCGTTACGGATAAAAACCTCTCTTGGTTTTTAAAAATTCGTTTTCATTTGCCCAGAATCCGCTTCGGAAGAAGATTGGTCAAAATTGGAAAAACAACGGTTTTGTGAAAATGGGGGAGGGCGGTTTTGGAGAGGTAAGTGGTATTCCAAACCCCCGCTAAGATGGTAAGTGGTATTGGGGGGGGAGGGGTTCCGAAATCACATGGAGGTGACAAGTGTGTTTATTTTGTTTATGTTTTATATTATATTATATGTTTTGTTTTGTTTTTGTTTTAATATGTTTTTTATGTTTTATTTGTTATATTTTTAGTTTATTATATTTTTAATTAATGTTTCTTTTTAATTCTTTTTAATTTATATGTTTTTATTAATGTTTTTTGAATTTTATTTGTTTTAATTAATGTTAAATTAATAAACACTAACCTTATTACTAATTAACTAAATTAATTAATTTCTAACAAGACTTAACCTAGCTTATTTGTCTAATTACCCTAACTTTATTAACCTATTTACTAATTACTAACATTATTAATTAATATAATATTTTATTTATGGTCAATTACCTTATTAAACTAACCAATAATTTTATTATCCTAAGTTTGCTTATTCATGCAGGGATGAGTGGCGAGCGAGATGTAGTCAACGGGACAAAGGGGCAAGGGAGTGAGAGGCACAACAATGGATGAAGGATGCAGGAGGGTGGTGAAGGATCCGAGCGAAATGGATGGAGGGGAAATGGAAACAACCGAGAGACCATCAAACCAAGAACTTCATCATGAGACCCACAAATGATATCTGAATCATTAGATCGCCTATAATTATAGGACCCTAACATGCCCTTGGCATCCAACCTATGGGATTCAAGCCTCATGGAAGCCCAAACTAGGCTTGTTCTTCCAAAACTATCCATTAGATAGGGCCTACAAAGACAAATGGATACACCCTCCAAGGATCTCAAGCCAAATGCATCATGATGAGTAAATCAAATAAATAAAAGATCCATCTAAGCATGTACATCCAAACCTCCTTATCAAAATAAACCAATGCTTAAAGACCCTATTCAATTTTCCAAGTTCAGGTATGGGAGGGTTGAAAAAACAACCTATTGGGTGAACCGTACCTCAAGTTTAGAGGTGTTTCCCAAGGGGAACTCTTTCTAAGTCATGTGAATGAGATGTCATGGATGGGGGGACAAATTTTGGGCATGGGGTTCATGACATACAAGGGGTTGTAGTGTCTCATTTATGGGTGCCTTTGTAGAGTGTGTGTTGCACCTTTGTTTTCAATGAAACGTTTTCCCAAGCCCATTTATGCCTTTTATTCTTTTAAGATGTTTCCAAGTTGAAGCCAAGGTGGGGATTATACCTAAGCATGAAAAAATGTTCCCACCTCGACTCTACCCTGGTCACATCATGCTTCCCCAAGTTGAAAACATGTGTGGGGATTCTACCTAAGCATTAAAAACAATGCCCACACATGCTCCACCTTGGTTGGCATTTTGTTATTAGTTATTTTTTACAGATCCCATCAATTTCTTATGAGAAACATTTCATTTTCATTGAGATCCATGGGCGAGCATCTAGAAGGTTCATGATTGGATTTTATCTTTTTCCAACTACAAGCCTCTGGGCCTTCATCCCCTTCTTCCCATGAAATGATGGACAACCCCCTCTTGGGTTAGTACACTCAAAAATATCAAAAGGTAAGGAGATGAGGGGATGAAGTGTGGAAAGTGACAAGTATGGTCGGGAATGGCACAATGAATCATCAAGAGGACCTCCCAGTAGAAAAATTATCGCCAAGGGTGAACCACTTACTAGGGCGCAATGTCAACCACCAAAGTGAAATAGGGAAAAGAGCATAATGTCCAAGCAAACATTACATAATCAAAAGGAGTAATAGATGCAACAAAATCAAATGCCTCAAATATTGAAATGACACTAACCATAATATATGGCGTGTACCTCATGGAGAAAGACCCAATGTCTTCTGGAAGCTAGCTGATGTGGTGGATACCGTTGTGATGCACCTGGAGCTATGGTGGTGAGGTGGGTCTCTGTCTGTGCAAGTGGACATTGTTTCTCAAGCTATCTCTCAATACTCCATGTCTACAACCTGAGGGCATCACGACATCATCTCCTTAGTTATCCATAGGAGTAGGGGATAACACAACCAAGGAGACTACCCCAAGTGAGTTTCCTAGTTTCCACATGTCTTCCTACTTGCTGGAAATAGTATGTGTGTGCCATCAATATCCAAATATGGGTTGGGTTTGGCAGCCGACCGACCAACCCATGCACATCTATTGCAAAGTTATCTAGGGGAACAAATACATGATCGAGTATATTCACAAGATTTGTGATTAATTATTGGCACCCCTATACTAGTTATTCTTTGATTTACCCACTCCATGCATGACCGATAAGGCCCGTGAAATAGTGTGAAGAATAGGATATTGGTATCTCCTAGAGTATGGGACATACATAAGGAAATATGGATCCATCAAAGCTCCTCATATGCTCCCCAGGTTCGTCCCTGATAGGTTGGTTTTGTAGGAGATTGTGTATTTGATTGTGATCCATGGAGTCAGGACCTTACTCTACAGAGATAAGAAAGTTATTTGGCCCACTTTACCATTATGGGTCGGATATTACTCCTTCAGAGACATTAAACAAACTCAAGATAAGGTAGACATGTTTTTATCATTTCACTTCAGAGAAGAGAGATTCTAAAGACATTACCGAAGGAAGTGGCCAAGGAATATTGCAGCGCCCAAACATATGAAGAAGTTATTTTTAGGCAGAAAGGAAAACCTCTTGGCAGGATCTAAGATGGGGAAAAGGCTCGAGAAGAGGCATGGAAGAGAGATGAACAGGCTGCAACAATAGTCACAAACACAACGATAGCCTCAGCTTCTAAATCAGAAACAGAAGTGGAAGAAGAAAGGAAAAAAAAATCCATTGCAAATGTTGAGGTTGAGGCAAACAAGAAACAAAAAGAAGCCATGGACAAGAAACGAAGGAAGAAAGAGAAAGTGAAGAAGAAGAAGGATGACGTTGTTGAAAAGAAACAATAAGAAGAAGAAGAAGCTAAAGCCAAAACAACAATGAAGGCAACAACAACGAAGGTAATAGAAGCACCGGTAGAAGTTGATGCAACTAAAGAGGATCAAAGGAAACAACATGAAGACACACTGAATGGTGACACTTCTCCCATGGACACTGACATCACAGAGACATCAATAAGAGTTCCTCTCACCATTGGTCACCTCCCAATCAGTGAAATGAGTTGGGACTTCACACACCCTATAAGCCCAACAGGGTAGCAAATTTGGAAAAGTTCTAATTCGACAAAGCCACCAGTAGGATTGTGCAACAAAAAACCAAAAAGATCCCAGTTACTAGAGGAAATCCCTTATTAGTTCTCACAGAGACTCTGGTGACATAAGACATCAATAAAGGTCCGATCTCTATAAAATTTGTCAACATTTATTTCACTGTGGCAATGGAACAAAACCTAAAAAAAATTCTCCGTCAAAATGAAGAAAATGATGTTATGATAAGAGAGTTGGAGGAACAAGTCAGGCGCGAAAAGAAAGATAAAGGAATCCTTAGAGAATTCAAGGCATGCACCGAGAAGGTCAAGGAAGAACTCAATGAGACTGCTACATATATGTATGCTCACCTTCAAGTCTTCCAACAGTTGGAAACACAAATAATAGATCATCATAGTTGTGTGCAAGCCAAGAATGATCAATTTTTGTCCATCTGGGAAGGTTTACGATATGCAACAATGGATCGCTGAGAACCTGGATGCTCCAACCAAGTTTCCTTGCACTCCAAAATGGAAAAGAAGGATCACCTATGATCCCCTTGATCGATGCGAACAATATGGGTAGAGGGTTGAAAAGGAAACAAATATCTCACTAGCAATTTGTGCACAACTACACAAAGCCACACACGTGTTGACACATAAGGGACATCTATCTTCCATTGAAGAGCTCGGGAAAACCAAGATAGAGGAGCACCTCTTTGAAGAAATTCATTGAAACATGAATCAGAGACAAGAGAGTGCTCAAGCAGCTACAAAAATGACAGTAGATTTAATGGAAGAGCACCTCATCCAACCGACCAAGACTCAGACTATGATCCAGGCTTTCAAGGCCAATATGACGAGGGGCATGAAAACTCTTTTGAACAACTCAGCCTCTCACGCAACTGCTTTGGAAGAACTCTTGTATCTCAAAGTTATATCAATTGAAGGCCAACATGCCACTTGGGAAGCCTACGCGAGGGACAAAGACAAGTAAATAAAACAAAATAGAAAATTCAAATTTTCCCACAACTACCTTCTATTTTGTCTTTTTTCCAACTATTGTCAACTTCATCCTATTCTAACACATGTAAACAACATTTGAGAAGGGGGAGCTAAAGAGACTCGTAATTGCTTCTTGTATAATTCAAGAAGACACTATCAACAATTACTCAAACGACTATGAGCATAGGAAGAGACCCATTTTGAAAGGGCTCTTCAAGCATTGTATATTCGAAAACTACTTTGAGAATTAGTATTGAGAAGCCCTCAGGGACATTTTGTTAGATAGAATAACTCTTGTGGATGGTGGATTGTTGTAATCTATTTTCAACAAATTGTATGTTGTTTACATGTGTTGTAAGAATGCCACTTTGCTTATATATTGTTCTTATGCAAATCGAAATGTTTATTACAACTTTCTTTAATATTTCTTGTCTTCTTTGGCTTGAGATGATGAGTTGCTCATGTATGTAATTTCATGACTTAGACTATTCTGGTTATGTTATCTATATGCATGTGTTGTCTAACCTTGTTTCTTCGATGATACACTCTATATCACTAAAGATTTTATCTTCAACAACACACATTGTATCGGCCTTAAAGTTATTTATTTCGGCAACAAGCGTTGTGTCGTGAAATTCTCCCAACTTTTTCCCTTAGTCATTTTTCCACATTTTGGGCTTGCAATTGTCTTGAAACCCACAAGCTTGGATCTCCTAGCTGATTTCAACCACTGAACCGCCAAACTGACTTCTACAACAAATGACCTGAATAATCCAAGTACCAAGAATGGAATTTGGGGGATTTTGACCCCACATCTCTTTATTGGGTGAACTTGATTTCACCCAAAACCACACAGGTAGAAACCTTGTTGTTCTATAGCAGACTTTGTAGGCCCAATGCTGCAACCAAGGCTCTGATACCACTTGTAGCATACCCACCCGCTAAAAAATGGATTTAAAAATGCCCTAACACAATAAAATTTAACACAAGGAAGAAAGCACAAAAAATTTCACATGCATCTAACAACAATTATAAAAATACTAAGAAACAAACACAACATTCAATAAATGATTACACAATGGAATTAACATAATAAACATAACAAAAAACTTATCTTTTAATGGGGTAACCAACTGGCTATGTACGAAGGGCGTTCCTCCCAACCAAAGGCTTGTTGTTCATTTTCTCTCGACAACAGGCCACCCTTGCACTGAGGCTATGAGTCCACAAGGAGGTCTATCCCCCTTGGATTTCCACTCAAAAACCCAAAACCCCTCTTTCCCCTCAACCTGTACAACCCAAGGAATGTAATCCCCCTTCTCTTCTATGCAGTCCCTCATGCCTTCCCACTTCCCTCCAGGACTTTAGTGCACATGACTAGCCATGAAATCCACAATAACCTTCTCAAGGCTATTGAACCATTTCCTCTATAGGAAATATCACTTACAAGCATACAACCCCATTCTTAGCATTAATTCACAGCTCCACCATGTTGTTACAGGCACCCAACCTAATTTTTAACATCATACTTAGCTCAACAAGTTGTTTTTCCATGGTTAGCATGGTTGGTACCCTTTCCCAACACCAAACTACTCTCTTGTTGTCCCAAAATCAATATATAAAAAATGTCCCAAAAAAACACAAATTTTGTTTTCTTTTCATACAAGTTTGACTCTCACATTTCCCCAAAAAAAAATGGTTTTACTCCGCCCATGTTGTCATAAATTAGTGAAAACACATTTCCCACCTACCCCTCTTTACATCATTCAATAAGTATCATTCAATAACTATTGTAATATTTCAAAGGAGTTCAACTCTTTCTATTGGGTACATGTATCACATCCCACTTTCCTACATAATTCCTAACACGGGTTTATTAGTGAATGGAAGAAGCAAAGTTTATTTCAATGCTCGTTCTCCAAGCGAATGCAAATTCCAAAGCCTAGTCCTAAAAAACGCTACAATTGTACAATGGATGGTAACATGCTGCAATAATAATGGACATATACTAATACGCCCATGAAAAGCCAATAAATATACATATCTTATCTTTTGTTGATTTCACATATTATTTAAGTGCGTAAAATTATTAACATTTATTGGTAAGATCAAATTAATTTCAATATTGTATATTGTATGTGCTATGAAATTGCATAAATATACACATTTCATGTTTTGTTTGTTCCATTTGTATTATGTAGATCAAATTAACTTTCATATTGTGTATGGAAAAATGTAGGATAAAGCTTTGAATATCAAGTTTTTGAAGATTAAAAAACATTAAAATTTGTAATTTAAAAATAGTATAAATTTCTAATTTAAAAGGAGTATATATTATTGATATATATTTTATTTAAGACAAATTAATTTTCATAATGTGTATGAGAAAAATGTAAGATAAAGTTTTGAATATCAAATTTTTAAATATTAAAAAATCATTAAAATTTATAACTCAAATTCAAGAATATAAATTAATGGTGTATATTTTATTTAAGACAATATGGTATATGCATATTTTCAAAGAACTTGAATTGAAATGGTAAAAAACATATCTCAATTTTTTGGGTTAAGATTTTTCACTGAGATACTACTAAAAAAAGTGATGAAATATGAAATATTTTGGGTTAAGAGTTTGATGGCATTAAAAAAAATTTGGGTTAAGATTTTTCACTGAGATATTACTAAAAAGTGATGAAATATGAAATACTAATTTTGATGAGCATTAAAATCAAATTGTTAAATTTTATGGGTATTAAAATTAAATTGTTATGATAAACATTTTAAGGGAAAAATTATACATGTATAAAAAATGATAATAATATGATTCAATTTTAATATTAACAACTTAAATATTGAGAATAGTATGAATTGATTTTATAGCACACTAGTTTCAATATTGGCAACTTAGAGTTTTGATTTCAATATGTTCATATTCCTATATCTTCACATTTTTATTAAATTCAGAGCACTTCATTCCTAGAATACAATGATCCAATAACAATAACATTAGTGAATCTAACTCAACACAAAATAATAATCGCCATATCTATTTATCTATATATAAGTAAATTATTATTTTGAGGCTAGCAATGATTACATCTATTGTATTTTTGGACTACCAAAAAATAGAGCATAGTTTTAGTTTTATATGTACAGAAAAAAAACACTTTCCAGGCAAGAGTTCCAAGTATTCTTGTTTGTAGTCTTCCTAATGAACTGACACAAAATGCATATGGATCTAAAAAATGTTCATATTGGATTACACTTGCACATTGTCCTGATCTTCTTTCTCCTCACAAGAGTGATGAGTGATTGTGCCTTCAATTTCCATGGGAACCTGATTTTGATAAACTGTCTCGGCCTCAACTACCCCCTCTTGGTTTGAGATTTGAGTTCCATGATTGCTTGATGCCAAAGAGAGATTATTCATCCTCTAAGATACTACCAAAGAATGTAACCTACTACATTATGCTTCCAACAAATCTATCAGATACTTCTGATTAAGAATAAGATTTGAGAAGTCGGTTATCTGGGTTGTAATGGACTATTCCAACTCTACCACCTTGGAGGAAATGACCAAAATAGTGTTTTTGTTAACTTAAGTTATTTCCTCATGTCTGGTCAAAACCCACTTGAATTCTCGAACATTTTCACTTCCCATAGGTTCACAATTAACCCTCATTTCCTGCCTATCTATCATAGAGAGTATGAGCATTTTCACTTTATACCCTAATCTGAGACACTGAGTGTGAAGAAACACCCCGGTTCCTGTGCTCCGAATGGTTGGGACTGTTGCGTCACACATGAACAATCCAACAAGAATGAATAATGAAAATAGAGTGAAACATATCATGACATTACCAATAAGAATTGGAAGGAGAAACCATAGCTTTCCCACTTTCACCATCCATAACAACACCTCAACAAAATAGTCCAAAGCTCTTCCATTCTAGGCCTCTGAATTCTGACACTTGCACTTACACTAGTTGATAGATTCCCTCCTCCACCATACCACACCTCTGGAGCATATTCCATAAGGTTCACGTACAAGATTAATCCCATAGTCGTTACCCCCTTTCATGTATGTGCCTTGATATCCCATGAGTGAGGACTGCCAGAGTAAATGAGAGCAGGGGGCTCTCTCGCTCTTGATTTCCTTCTACCCACTGATCAACTTGTGTGACCTCACGAGATTCCATTCATAATGGACGTTCATTAATGACCACTTGACCATGAAATTGTTAATAAACACCACCTATTGATAATATAGTTTAGGGGATTGTGGCTTTATAAGAGTCCCCATTTTCCACGATGGTTCCAAGATTTAGCACAAAAGAATTTTTTTCCCATACATCTGCCTCATTATTCAGTTCCCTCTTGATGTGAAAGAGAGTAACCTTGTCAAATTGAGATAAGACCTACTTGATTTGTGCAACGATGCCTTGGATCTTGATCCCTCAAAGGTTGTTCTGGGTAATCATTTCCTTGATGATTAGCATTGAGCCTCCACAGATAGACATGGTACTGATTCCATATTTCCTAGCAATGGTGAGTCCACACCACAATGAGTAGGCTTCAGATAAATTGTTTAACACATTTCCTAGCTCCTAGGCATAGTATACAATCTTGTTCCCCCGGGGATCATGGAGACTCCCTCCTCACTGACCACCCATGGGTTGTTTTTGGAATCTCCATAAAAGAACAAATAGTTACATTGATGTTGCAACCTCCATTCTATAAATTCAGATGGATCTCTCCTAATTTTCCAACAAGGAGATGATCATGATTTGGAAGGGAGAGGCAACCCACCTTGGTCAAGGTGGATTTGTCTAAGCCATGCTTCCTCAAGATTGTCCAAGGACAGATCTTGTTCATGAATTATGATTCACAAGTATTCTGACGGAAGTGTATTGGCCTTGCAAGTGGTTTGCATCCAATTGTTCCCTTCACCATTAAAATGTTTCTTTTGTTTGGCCAGCCATATCTTCTAACACGGGAATGTAGGAAGAGCATTCAATACTCTCTTGAAAACCTTATTGTTTATGAATTATCCAATATACAATTTACCCCAATTCAAAAAAAATTCTTCCTAGTTTGAGGGCCATCTCACCCGATGCTTCAGACCAATGAAGGCACTTTCCCAAACTTCTTATGCATATTTACACTCTATGAAAAGATGGAAGACAAATTATTCATTGCTAGCACACAAAGCACATTGTGTTGAACTTTCAACTCCTTTTTTCCCTAAATTCTTTGATGTAAGGATTTTCTCATGAACCAAAGTCCAACAAAACAATTTGATCTTTGACAGACCATTACTGCACCAAATTTTCTTCCAAGGGTTGACCGTTGAGCTAGATTCAAGGCTTCTAAAAGTGAGATATACCCATATTTGATAGTGTACCAAGATTCCCCCTAGCCACTTCAATCCCTTTTCAACAATATTTAATGGGGCACAACCATAGAGAGCTTGAATGAGTATGTTGACAAGGTGAGAAATAGGCTTCAATGGATAACTAATGTGCCAACCTTGCCAAGTCCCCGACAAATTATCCCATTCCAATATATCATAGGGGGTCTGAAAATTCATGCTCTCCATCCACCTTTTAAGTGGAGCCAAGTATGACCTATTGTGTGTTGAGTTTTTACTATTATTATTAGATTAACCAAATTACATGAGCATTCAATGCATTACCAAAACAACAACATAAAGAGGATCACTGAAATAAACACAATCACAAGGTATGCAACATTTTATCCTGGGAAAGCCTCATGGGGCAGAAAACCCAACAAAAGCTTCCTCAATAATAGATTGCCAATACAATGCCAAGAATAAGACCAAAACACCAAGAATAAACTAAGACTGAGTGTGTGCCTCTCTTATCCTTCCTCCTACAATTGCAACTTCCTTCAAGATATGTGCACTAGATGAGTGAGAGTGTGTGTGTGTAAGTGAGGCACCATCCTCACATATAAATACTAGTTGAGGAGGCGTTAGGGTTATGTCTCTTCACATGGTAGGGTCGACTTCTTCTAGAAGTGGTTAAAACCACTTTATAAACACTAGGGGTCGAATTTACAAATACATTCATATAAATATAGTTTGACCAATCCACAAAAGGGGACTTAATCTTATGCAAGACCCAATATGATCAATCCGCAAAAGAGGATTTGATGTATAAGATAGTAACTCAAATATAATTAGAATATTCTTCAAAGTTACAATATTTCAACACTCCCCCTTAACGAGAAGGGTATTCTACTGACATGACCCAATACAACATCATCAAGAGAGGGAGAGGGCAACATCAACATCAACATCTAGAAAATTGACTAGCACATCTATAAATCATCAGAAGTTTTTCTCATCATCAATATCATCATCATTTACAACATGGAGTTGTAGTAACATCATCATCATCAACATCAACATGAAGTTGAAACATCAACATCAATAGCACGAAGCTAGAACAACAACATCATCCACAACATGAGGCTGGAACAACAACATCATTAACAACACGAAGCTAGAACAACAACATCATCAACATGTGGCAACAGAATGAGGCAGGTGTATCAACAACAACATTTGTGGTACTCTGACAAACCGTCCTTACCGGACCTTCGATATCTACCCAGGAATCATAATATTCCCTAGGATATAAAATCCTAACAAGCTATTAAGTGGTACTCTGACAGACCATCCTTACCGGACCTTCAGGATCTTCCTAGGAATCATAAGATTCCCTAGGATATAAAATCCTAACTAAGCTAACACTACTGACCACGACTGGCATATACATGCACATGTACTCTAACATACCATCCTTACCAGACCTTTGGGATCTTCCCAGGGATGATCAATCCCCTAGGATATAAAATCCTAATGTAGCTACCTGTTGTTGATTAGGATACCATAGTATCATCAACATCGCTCCCCCTTTCGAGGGAGGTCCTTTCAGACAACACCAAGCTTGTCTTGGAAGTACTCAAACTTCACACGAGATAGAGGCTTGGTCAACACATCTACAACCTGCTCATTTGTGCCAACATATTGGAGCTTTATAGATCCCCTCTATACCATATCACGAATGTAGTGATATCGGTTCTCTATGTGCTTTGACTTATCATGGAACAATGGGTTCTCCGTTATATTTATACAACTATGGTTATCACATAGAATCATGGTGGATTCCATTTCTAGATCGAACAGACCTGTCAACAACTTTCAAAGCCATATGGCTTCATAACTGGTGAAACATGTTGCAATGTACTTCACTTTTGTCGTGCTGAGAGCAATACTAGATTGCTTCCTGCTTTTCCATGAAGTCATGGCTGACCCCAAACTGAAACAACATCTTGAAGTGCTCTTTCTATCTGAAGCATTTCCAACCCAATCTAAATCAGTATAACCATACAGTCTGAAGTCATGATCTCCAGTATAACAGAGACCATAATCCAATGTACCCTTAAGGTATCTCATCACATGCTTTGCATCTACAAGGTGAACATGTATGGGTTACATCAGATACTGACTCAAGGTGTTCATAATAAAGCATATATCTAGCTTGGTATTCGTCAAATACATCAACGATCCAATCATATGTATGTATAGAGTAGCATCTTTTAACACTATGTAAATTTCCTAGGTTGAGGAATCAACTCAGAAAGGTAACCACATAACTACTTTAGAATTGAAACTAGCCCTTTTAGTTCAGAGAGGGATCTCTCTTGTGACTTGGTCTCTAAAATATAGGTTTTCTTTTGAGGATAAGAGGCTAGATATTTGATTAGATGAAGGAGTTTTTAAGGTTTGTTGGCAAGAAGGAAAGGAACCTGTTGGGAAATGGAGTCAACTCTAAAAGAAAATGAAATCAATGACTTGTAAGTTGAACTCTCAAGGAAGCAAAGGCTAGGTACGTGATAATATTTCAGTTTTTTAAATTTGTTGTTATAGAGTGGAAGAATGATAAAACACATAACAATCATAGCACCAATAAAGATGATTTCTGATGAGTTAAGAAGAAAAGACAATGTTTAAATCGTTTGAATCTAAAGAATCATTTTCAGATGAATTTCAGACCATTTGATTTCCAAATTAAACATATATGAATTTGTAGATGAAAGATAAATAAACAAGAAGAACATACATGAAAAGGAACACAAACTTCAGGTCATCACCACTAGAATCCTTGGTATGAAAAGTTCAGGACTTCTACACTAGTATTTCATTCAAATTCAGAAAATGTGTACACTGTTCAAGACAAAATATCCTTTGTTCTTCTACCAACCTTTTGCACATTCAAAATGATAAAATATATAGGTAAACTACCTTCATAAGCTAGAGAAGTCAAACTTCACTACAATCCTATGATTATGGATCTGATTACATCAAAGAAAGAACAATTTCTACACTACTTGCTAAAAATAGAAAATTTGCCTTGACTATATTTAATGCATAACCATACTCTTGACAAAAGAGATCTCCAACATATTTTCGAATTGAAACTGATGTGAGTCATCTTGGGACAGTTGGAGACAAATCTTGGATTGATCTAAGCATTGGCAAGGATCCATGTCATCTTTGTGTAGAGAGATTTTGTAACACGCTGTGTAACTGCAACCTACAATAGTTGCGTAGCGAGCTTTACACAACATGGTGGATTTCTTCAGTAAACTTCATTTAAGAGGTGGTTGCAACATTTATGGAGGTTTAAAATCACTGATATATCATTTACTAATCATTACCCAATGTCATCTAACCTCCTATGTTCTTACAACACTTGCGTAGCATGAGATCGCTATGCAAGTTCTGCATAATGCAGTTTTCCGGCAAAACTCAAAAAAATTTATGGTGTTTATCAAAAAGAAAAATTGTGACAACCTGAAATCTATATCTCAAACACCTCTACTAGTAGGTATAACTTCCCCCTAACTTGATCATCAACCTTCATCCTTTTCTTCATATACCTATCTATTTTTCTCAATGACAAGTTTTGTCTCTTCAAGTTTCCCACTTGTCTAAACAGTAGTGCATTTCTTCTCAGCTTTGACTAGGCATTTGTGAGGGCTGCACGGGAATTTTTTATGGCTGCTCCAAATTCCTGAAGGTGTCTCTCAGTTTTTAGTTCTGATGTTCTTTTCTCTTCCCCTGGCTGAATGATTAGATCTTGAGCCTCTCTCAACTGCTTATTTATCCATTTGATATTTTTGTCACCCTATCTAGGTGAAGTATGAATCTTCTCAACTGATGCAGGATGGCCTTGCGCTTGTGTTTCCTTTGCAATCTTGTAATCAAAGGTTATCTTTCTAGTTGAGGATATTTTTAAGGGGGGTGAAGGTTTAATCAAATCTATAGCCTTAGGAATTTGCATACTTTCCTTCTCTTTAGAAACTTCTGGAACCTTTGAAATTGATTCCATATTTGAACCTATTGCATCTTGTGGAGTTTGAATATCAGAAACTCTCTCAGCCAATTTTTTCTTCATATCCTTGCTATCATGAAAATACTGAGCTATAAGATGTTTAGCTTCTTTAAGCTGATATTGAAGCTCTTTGATTACTTGATCTTTCTCTTCTGACTGCACTTGATCTTCATCCTTTCTTGAGCTGAGTGTTCAAGAGAGTGTGTATGCAGGGCATGTGCAGGTAGTCTTTTGGTAGCTGACCTTGTGATTGGGTTGCTCACATTTGGTGTTTCCTCCACCTCATTAGAAAAGTGTATCCTTCTACCCTTCTTCTTAGCTGGATGGCTTGGTGAAGAATCCTCAATTTCCTTTCCTTTCTCTCTGCCCTGTTCTACAAACCCTTTCTCTTTTCCACTTGAATCTTTAAAAACCATTTTCTTTGCAGATGAGGGGGTGTCTACTTTGGGGTCTAAGGGGATGTTTTTTGATTCCAAGAAAGAGTACTAGTCTCTGATTGATTTATTGAGTTCTTCCACCACTACCAACTTAACCAAGGAGAAATGAAACAAACTGGACTTAAGCTGATCAACTCTAGCTTGTACTATATCTGGCATTTTACCTAGGCTTCTGTACAGGTAGAAAGGTAGATTTAAAGGGTTATTCCCTGTAAAATGCATCAGAAGCCTTATGTGATACTCGTATACCCTATCAAATATTCCCTCACATGTTAAATATCGTTGGACCACTCTTAACAACTTTTCATAATGCTCTAGTATGCATTCTCTTGGAATAGTGGCACCAATCCTCTTCTTTTTATACTTGGCTTCAGGAAATCAGTATAGAAAACTGGATCAGGAGGCATACCTTTAAACCACTTCTCCCCCTGGACTAGAATCTCTATTGCAACATCTATTGTCTCCTCTGATACTTGGAAAGTGATTTCAACTCCATTGAAATTGAGGGAAAAGTCCTTTGTTACCTATGCATTATATCCTTGAGTCTTCTCACAAAATCTCATGCAACCAACTTTCTAAAATGAAACCCTAAATGTAGGATCAGAATTGACCAACTTTAGACTCTTTGGCTCACATCTCAATACACTGCCTCCTTTGTGGTATTCATTTTTCCATTGAGTGGCCATGCTTCAGATGTAGGCTAAAACTGAGACTGGTAAAGACAAGGAGGCTCAAGGGATAAAAACTCTAGTAAGGCACTTTACACAGCATAAAGTGAGACTAGGGTTTATTCAATTATTTCAAATAGACTCAATCAATATGATAAACAAGATTTAAATCATAGGTTTGTAGGCGTTGGACACTTTCTATACACAAAACATAATCTTTCAACCTTTGTGCAGCAAAAACAGAGGATGTGTAGCGTGTGTTTACTCTATAAGAATGCATAGAAAGGATGCATATCTTGCGTAGCGAGGATGCAGAGTTTGCATAGCAGGTAAGGAAACTTGAATTTGGTAAAGAACAAAGGTCTGATCGATAGCAGAGGGTATTGAGCAATGAAAAATGTGAGGGGAGAAGTTGTGCAAATTATGAGCAAAGAACGATTTGAAAGGTAATTGGTCCATTTAGGATGATATGACAACTTGGGTAGAGCCAAGGAGTTTGTGCAATGTGCTTGCACAACGTGTCTAATTTTTCTACAGACCAAGTAAAAAAACACTTTGGAAGATAGCAAAATGACACAATGACCTTTGATGACCTTCTAAATTTCATAATATGTCATTATGCTCCATGACACCCCTAAAACTATTCCACCTAGACTTATGACTTGACTCTTTTTGACATTCCTCTTATATTTTATTTGATGAATGACCCCAGGACCTTGAAACATCTCATGAGACACAACTGTTTGAAAACACACACACACACACACACACACACTCAATGACTCAATTAGGGATGCATTGTTCTTCCCAAGACCAAGGCATGACTTTGCAAACTATGGACAAACCTATAAACCTACCTTGAAAATAATGATACTAACATTTGGCTCCAATGGGGATGTTTTCCTCCTTGTGAGGCAACAAAGAAAAAAAGACCATGTGCCTTATCCATTGGGCTTTATTTTGACTCAAAAGTACTCTAAAAATGAAAAAATAAAATGACAAACCTTTTTACAAACTTGATACACACTAATTAAACTCAACAGAAGCTTAGGGCCTTCACTTTAGGCTTCAATTTCTGCTGAATAATGACTTCAACTGCTCTATCTGAAAAATAAAATGGTTATTTACAATGAGATGAAAGATAAAAAAATTCTTTAAGTAAAATAGTGTTTGAGAAACCTTCCGTTCACAGGACCTCCACCAATGAGATCTCCATTGATTTCTTGCAGCAGATAAGCATTTCTTCCATGATAAGCAACAATTTTGAATGCTCCCAGCCAGAGGTAATCAAACTTTCGATGCTTCCCTTTATCTTCATTTCTTACATCCCATTTCAACACCAGATTATCTACCTTGAAATCATAAACCTTTGTATGTTTTATCAAACACTTTATTCATTTTATCTTGATGCAATTGTGTGTTGTTGTACACTTCTTCTCTCATTTTCTATACATGAATCAATTGATTGATCCTTCATTGAACTCATTTGGTTTAGCTTCCTGTTCTTGCAACAATTTCATAACTAGCAGCCCTAATGAGGTAGGGAAAATTGCATCTGTGCCATATACAATCTGGAAAGGTGATGTATCAATAAACCTCTTGGTAGTAATCCTATCAGTGTTGGTTGTGGAGCTTGGTTATCTTCCTGATTGAGAGGTCCTTGCTTTCATCCGTGTTTATACCCCAGAAGTATGTACACTCTTCCATGCGAGGGAGTGCAGAGGGGGGGTACCCCCTCTACGGGGTCTGGGGGCAAGTGGGCCCCCAGCGGGGGTTCGGGGGCGAAGCCCCCGAAGGAAAATTTGCCTTGTAAATGTATATTGTAATTTCATTGTAAATTTGGACCGTTCATTATAAGGTCGCAGATCTAACGGTAGAGATTATGTTAGGGTTTTTTTCCCTAGAAGGCAACCGTCTTTTATGAGGGAAATGTATTGCGACTATGGTTGATGGTGAATATTGTATTCTGAGAGAGGATACTGTGAGAGAAACAAGAGGAAGTTACAGTGGGTTTTTCTATAGGTTGTATCCCTTCATTTGCTGGATAATAATAAAGGAAGGACCTGGCAATTTCTCTGGTGGACGTAGCCCACACTGGGTGAACCACATAAATCCGTGTCTCTCTTGTATTGTGTATCTTCTGTGTTGTTTCTGCATTTGTTTTATTTTATTGCCCCATGGTCTTGTTTTTCTAACAACTGGTATTAGAGTGAAAGGTAACTCGCAGGAAAAGAGGGTTCCTGGTTCGAGTGGCAGCAATGTCGGAAGATGGAAATTTTAGGTTCGAGAAATTTAACGACAAAAACTACCAGTTATGGAAGATGCATATGGAAGATTATTTATATTAGAAGGATCTATTCCTACCATTGGGTGGAGTAGCAAAGAAGCCGACGGCCATGAAGGACGAAGAATGATATATTCTTGACAAAAAGGCTCTAGGAACGATACGGTTGAGCCTAGCAACATCGGTGGCTTTCAATATTTCCAAAGAAAAGAAAATGAAGGGTTTGATGGATGCATTGGCCAAATTGTATGAAAAACCCTCGGCGTCCAATAAGGTACTTCTAATGAAGAGATTATTTAATATGAAGATGTCAGAAGGTGGGTCTGTTGCAGATCATTTAAATGAATTTAATATGGTTACTAATCAACTAAGTTCTGTAAAAGTGGACTTTGA
>SNQJ01S0062311.1:41513-54842 GCA_010110895.2 Picea sitchensis
GAGGAGACTGTGAGAAAAAGAAGAGGAAGTTACAACGGGTTTTGTTGTAGGTTGTATCCCTTCATTTGCTGGATAATAATAAAGGAAGGACCTGGCAATTTCTCTGGTGGACGTAGTCCACACTGGGTGAACCACGTAAATCTATGTCTCTCTTGTATTGTGTATCTTCTGTGTTTTGTTTCCACATTTATTTTATTTTATTGCTCCACGGTTCTGTTTTTCTAACAATCAGCCCACAGTGCATATATGAGTTTCTTGTGCCAAGCCTTCTTTTTATCCTGTAACATCTTTTTGATAATTCTTGCCAGACTCTTTTTGGATGACTCAGCTAATCCATTACCTTTTGGGTAATAGGTTGTGGAATGACCAAGGGTTATGTTATAATCACTACAAAACTTTTCCATTCTCTTATACTTGAATGCTTTTGCATTATCAATTATTATTTTCACTGGGCAATCGAACCTAAACAGAATGTTACTTTCCAGAAATTGGATAATGACAACATCAGTAGCTTGCCTTGTTGGTACTACTTCAATCCATTTGGTGAAATAATATGTTGTTATCAATATCCATTTGTGCTTAGCTGAAGATGTTGGATTAATCTCTCCTATAAAATCAAGGCCCCACTTCCTAAAGGGTGCTTCAACAGAAATTGGTTTCAAAGGAAAGGGCAACAAATTCCTTTTTTCATCAAAAATCTGACATTCATGATAGGTTGACACTTCCTTGTATACATCAAAGAAAATGTTGGGCCAATAAAACCCTGCTCTTAGTATCTTACACACTGTGGTTTTCCAATAATGGTGCCCTCCATAATCACCCTTCTGGAATTATTTGATAACTTGTTTTACATCATATTCTAGCAAACAACATAACAAAATTCCCCTTGGATCCTTCCAATACAAAGAATCATCAAGAATACAAAATTTGGTTGCTTTTAATTTTAGGAACCTAGCCTTTGTTTTTCTTAATTCAGGAGGAGCTTGTAAATTTATCAACACATATATAATGTCAACATACCATGGATATTCAAGATATTTCTGGGATACCTGTGGCAATATTTCTTCCTTTGAATTTTCTGACAGATCTGCAATAAAATTTATCCCCAAGACATCAAAATTTGATTGTGTGATCAACTTGGAAATCCCATGGCCTTTGATCATCTTTGTAGGATTTATCTCCAAATTGTATTCTAACAAAACTGCTATCCACTTTCCCCTTCTTCCTTCAGGATCAGACTGGCTCGGGATATCTTTCACAACATTATTGGGAACATAAGCAATAACATGAGAATGCAAAATGTAAATTTTGAATTCCTTTAGAGCTTTTACTAGTGCATATGTCTGCTTCTCCATGATGTCGTACTTCAATGGGGAATATCTCAAAGTTATGTTGTAATAGGCTATGGGCCTTTCAAAATTTTGTTCATTATTTGGCAACAAAACCCTAGCAATGGTGTGTTCTGATGCAAAAGAGAATAAGATGAAATCCTTTGCATAGTCTGGATTGGCCAATACTGGTGCTTTGGTCAATGATAACTTTATATCCTCAAAGGATTTCCTGGCTTCTGGAGTCCACTTTATCTCACTACCTTTCTTAAGCATGTTGGTAATAAAATTTATGATTTCTTCCAAATTAGGGATCAACCTCCTCCGAAATTCTACCCTTCCAAGAAAAGATTGTACCTCCTTTTTTCTCTTAGGAGTGTCAATTTTCAGAATTGCAGCCACCCTGCTAGGATATATCTTTATTACTTCTTTCGAGATGATATGACCAAGAAATTTACCCTCTTGCATTCCAAAGTTGGATTTCTTGGGATTTAATGAAATGCCAAATCTCCTACATTTATGAAAAACCATTTTCAACTATTTTAGATGTTCATCATCAGAATATGAAAAAAAAGTAATAGCATCTAAATAAATGACAATGAACTTATCTTTTTCATCAACAAAAGCTATATCCATAGCTCTTTGGAATGTTTCCCCTGCATTCATTAGCCCAAAATGCATTTTGTCATACATGAATGTACCCCACAGTGTTGTGAAGGTTTTCTTCTCCTGATCATCAGGATGCACCATGATTTGATTATATCCAGAAAATCCATCAAACATTGAGATTTTCTATGATCGAACCACTTTCTGCAAAATATAGTCCATCTTGGGAAGATGATAGCTATCTTTGAGGGAAACCCTGTTCAGATTTCAAAAATCTACACACAACCTTATTTCACCACTTTTCTTTCTGTCAGGAACTAATTTAGCCAACCATTTTGAGAATCTCAAAGATACTATAATCTTAGTATCAAACAATTTTCTCACCTCTTTCTCAATTAATGGAAACAACAAAGGATTAATCTTTCTCAATTTCTGTTTAAATGGTTTTTGATCATCTTTTATTGGAATAACATGTTGAATAACTTTTGTGTCATAAACCTTCAAATCTTCATAGCTCCAAGAAAAAACATCTGGAAAATCCTTCATTAAGTTGACATATCTCTCTTTGATTTATGGACTGAGTGTCTTGGACAATTTGATGATTTTAGGACTTTCTTGAGTCCCATTGTTACAATCCTCTATTTCTTCATCATTTGCAATGACTTTGGGGTTCCTTTCCACATCATTATTGTCAAAAATATCTTCCAATGGAACCAAACCCTTAGGGATAATATTATTTTTTATTTGAACAATGTCTCTACCAACAATCCAATTTTGGAAACAATCATCATTTGAAAACATGTCTGCATCTTCTTCCTGATCACAACAATTTTCATCATCAATATTTGTGTTGGAAAACTCATCAGTCAATTGGAGAAATATTACCACGTGTTTTTCATCCTCGAAAATATACCAATACTTGATATTGTCAGGTACTATTGGTCTATGCTTGACTTCAATCTCATACTTTCTATTTGGAAAGATAGGAATCTTGAAAACAGAAGCCGAAGTGGCTAATGCATCAACAATCAAATTTTGTCCTCTTGGAATCACTGAGAGGTTATATTCCGTGAAACTTTCATGTATATCAAGAACTATATATTTGTATTCTCTCATCCTAGGATGTTTAGATTGATAAATTTCCTTAACCTGATTGATGACAAGCTCATAATCTCCATGTACAACCATTTTTTTTCTCCCAAATATTTCAATGTGTTTAAACCCAAAATCAATGCCTCGTACTTAGCCATATTATTTGTACACTCAAAAGCAAATTTGTAAGAGAAAATTTTTGAACATGTTTTAGGAGGAATTATCCAAACACCTGCTCCAGCTCCCTCCTTACTAGCAGCTCCATCAAAACTCATATTCCACATTTATTCATCCTCATTGTTTTGTTGATATGAAATTTTCCTTGCTTGATGATCTACATCATATTTCATAGGAAGTTCAAGAGTCTTTGGATCTTCTTCTTCAAAGCACAAGTCATTATAAAAAATTGAAGAACCAACCTCAGTGTCAACATAATAAATAATATGATTATTCAGTTTTCTCTTGCTACTCACCATTTACTTCAACAATACTTCATTGTACAGTCTCCTTTCCTGGCCAAAAACTAGAATAGTTGCATAAGACATGTACATCTGTAGAGTTCCATTCAGCTTTGCAGCCCATGGCCTTGACAACAACATACCAAAATTTGGAGGGATGTCAACAACTACTACATCCATGACCAAATTGTTTGATGGGATTTGATAAAGAGACAAAACAAGGTCTTTGATTAAGACTAAACACTTCACCTTCCTTGAATCAAAAGATAACATATATTTGTAAGGTCTAGTGATGTCCAAACCTAGTTCATCCATGATACCTTAGGCATAAAATTATGAGATTCTCTAGAATATAACATCGCATTGTGTAAGTTCATATCATGAACTTTAAGGCTGACATAAAATGGGGGCACATCACCATCATCACTACATTCTTCCACCCGAGGACCAAATAAAATTGCAGGATGATCATCTTGCACATTTAGAGTATCAGATGCTTCTTCCATTTTCAACATTTTTATGATCTGGATTTTATATTCAACATTCATTATTAAATCATTGAAAGGTACATAAATTTTGATTTTTTCCATCTCACTTTCAAACTTAAAAGGAGACTGAGTTTTCTCTACCTCTTTGATGAGTGCATATTTTCTTGTCTCTGGGACCTTCTTTGAGAGCTCCTCTTTATGTTTTCCTTTCTCCAATGCATCCTTTGCAAAACTGTCTTTCTTAGGCTGAATTGAAGAGGGTAGATTAGCTAGGGGCTCCCTTGTAGGATTCACCTTCTGAGGATTTGCAAGCACCTTTTTATTTATGAGATTGTATTGGTTTTGAAACTGCATAATGGCATTTTGGTACCCCTTCTTATAATCTTTTGTTTCCATTGATAACACATCATCATTTTCCTACATAACTTATCATTTTCATCCATAAATTGATCATGTTCTTCTTTAGTTAGGAATACATATGTTTAAGTATCATCACAACAATGTATGTTATCTTCAAGAGATTCATCAAAATTTTCATCAAAATAGTTATTTTGGAAGGGGGGTTTGATTTGTTGGTCACCTTGGCTCCTTTGGTCTCTCTGTCTAATCTGTGGAACTGGTAACCTTATGAAATTTGGATTTCTGTGTTGAAGTTCAGTTTCATCTTTGATAGCAGGCTTGTTATCCAAGGACAACTTTTCTACCAACCTTTCCATAATTTTTACCATTAGATCAAATTTTGCATTTGATGACTGGGAAGTTGAGGGTTGAGCTTCTCCTTGAACTTTTTTCATATCAATTTCAAGATTATGTTTAATATTTCCTGATGCCGTCATATTCACTTCTACTTCAATTGAATCATTCATCATGTCATCTAGTGTAGTAGACTTCATTTCCCTCAATAGCAAGGAAAAATCACTGTCAAAGGAATCAACATAACGAAGTTGTGCAGCTCCAAGGCTTTACTTCAACAAAAATTGCATTATAAACCTTCATGAATATAGTTGACAACTCCTGAACTGTCTCATTGGGAGTTCTTTTTACGTTATTATATTGAGTCAGTAGTTGTAAATGATTCTTCTGGTCTCCCCATCTTGCAAGAAAGGTTGTCTCAAAAGCTGCAAAATTAGGGATACTTGTTGCTAGAAGAGCCTTAAACCATTTTATGACCTCACCTAAGAGACTTTGTACAAACAATCTCACTTTTACATCTTCATCATCTACCTCCACTAGATCAAAAAAGTCATTAAACCAATCTAAGTGTCTCTTTGTTGATATATTATCTTCTTCATCATATGATTTAATTCTCAGATTATAATTTTGAGGTAGATCATGCAATTGAGTAGGTAAGACAAGGGGAGCAAATCTTGTTGCCATGGTTTTAGGAGGAAATTGGAATAGTATAACAATTTGATTGGGAATCACAACAATTTGAATGGGAAATGCAGAAATAAAATATTGAAATTTCTTCTCATCAAACAAAATTTCAGTGAAGTTAGACTCTGATCTAGATCTAAACAAAGTCTACTCAAATTTTATATCAAAATCAAGATCATCAATGCTCTTCACTCCGTCCTTAGGAAATGATAGATTTATGTCCAGAAAAGTACCAGAGTCAGATGCCTTTTCTTTTCTTTTATGTAATAGCTTCTCAAGATCAGCCACAGATGCTATAGGTTCTGGATCTCGGTTTCTCATAGTGTAGATCTTCTTTGGAGCCAGGATTTCTCAATAAAGTTACTTTTTTGCTATTGATCTTATAAAATGAAGTCACCAGGGTAATATTTTTTAGCCAATACTATGTATGATTCTCTGTTACCCTCAGGAATCAAATCTGAAACATTAGTCGTTATTTCTCGAGGAAAATTTTAACTTTCATCCCCAGAAACGATGCAAAATTGTTATCACTATGTAAATTTCCTAAGCTAAGGAAACAAATCACAAAGGTAACCAAATAACCAATTTACAACTAAAATTATCCCTTTCATTTCAGAGAGGGATCTCTCTTGTCACTTGGTCTCTAAAATATAGGTTTTATTTTGAGGATAAGAGGCTAGATATTTGATTAGATGAAGGGGTTTTTAAGGTTTGTTTGCAAGAAGGAAAGGAACCTGTTGGGAAATGGAGTCAACTCTGAAAGCAAATGAAATCAGTGACTGGTAGGTTGAAATCTCAAGGAAGCAAAGGCTAGGTAGGTGATAATATATTAGTTTTTTAAATTTGTTGTTATAGAGTGGAAGAAGGAGAAAACACATAACAACATTCAAAGAACCAATAAAGATGAATTCTGATGAGTTAAGAAGAAAAGACAATGTTTAAATCATTTGAATCTAAAGCATCATTTTCAGATGAATTTCAGACCATTTGATTTACAATTTAAACATATATGAATGTGCAGATGAAATATAAAGAAACGAGAAGAACATACATGAAAAGGAACACGGAATTTAGGTCATCACCACTAGAATCTTTGGTATGAAAAGTTCAAGACTTATGCACTCGTATTTCATTCAAATTCAGAAATTTTTTATAATGTTCAAGACAAAATATCCTTTGTGCTTCTACCAAACTTTTGCACATTCAAAATGCTCAAATATATAGCTAAACTACCTTCCTAAGCTAGAGAATTCAAACTTCACTGCTATCCTATGATTCTAGATCTGATTACGTCAAAGAAATAAGCAATTCTACACTAGTTGCTAAAAATAGAAAATTTGCCTTGACTATATTTAATGCATAACCATACTCTTGACAAAAGATATCTCCAGCATATTTTCGAATTCAAAATTGATGTGAGTCATCTTGGGACATCTTGAGACAAATCTTGGAGTGATATGAGCGCTGACAAGGCTCCATGTCATCTTTGTGTAGCGACTTGTTGTAACACGTTGTGTAACTGCAACCTACAGTAGTTGCGTAGCAAGCTTTACACGATGTGGTGGATTTCTTCAGTAAACTTTATTTAGGAGGTGGTTGCAATATTTTTGGAGGTTGGAAATCACTGCTATATCATTTACCAATCATTACCCAATGTCCTCTAACCTCCTATGTGCTTACAACACTTGGGTAGCATGAGATGGCTACACAAGTTCTGTATAATGCAATTTTACGGCAAAACTCAAAACAATTTATGGTGTTTATCAAAAACCAAAATTGTGACAACCTGAACTCTATATCTCAGCCACTTCTGCCGGTAGGTCCAACTTCCCCCTAGCTTCATCATCAACCTTCATCCTTTTCTTGAGAGACATATTTTCTTTTCTCAATGACAAGTTTTGTCTCTTCAAGTTTCTCACTTGTCTAAACATCAATGCATTTATTCTCAGCTTTCATTAGGCATTTGTGAGGGCTGCACAAGAATTTCTAATGGCTCATGCACATTCTTGAAGGTGTCTCTTAGTTTTTAGTTCTGGTGTTCTTTTCTCTTCCCTCAGCTGAATGATTAGATCTTGAGCCTCTCTCAGCTGCTTATTTACCCATTTGAAAGTTTTCTCACCCTCTCTAGGTGAAGTATGAATGTTCTCAACTGATGTAGGATGGCCCTGTGCTTTTGTTTCCTTTGCAAGCTTGTATCAAAGGTTATCTTTCTAGTTGAGGATATTGTTAAGTTGGGTGAAGGTTTAATCAAATCCACAGTCTTAGGACTTTTCCTGCTTTCCTTCTCTTTAGAACCTTCTAGAACCTTTGAAATTGGTTCCCTCTTTGAACCTATTACATCTTGTGGAGTTTGAATATCAGAAACTCTCTCAGACAATTTTCTCTTTATCTCCCTGTTATCATGAAAATACTGAGATATGGCATGTTTATATTCTTCAAGATGATATTAAATCTCTTTGATTACTTGATCTTTCTCTTATGACTACACTAGATCTTCATCCATTTCTTGAGTTGAGTCTTCAACAAAATGTGTATGTAGGGTAGGTGCAGGTAGTCTTTTGGCAGCTGACCTTGTGATTAGGTTGCTCACCTTTGGTGTTTCCTCCACCTCATCAACAAGGTGTATCCTTCTACCCTTCTTCTTAGTTGGTTGGCTTGGTGAAGAATCCTCAATTTCCTTTCCTTTCCCTCTTCCATGTTATGCATACCCTTTCTCTTTTCCACTTGAATATTTACAAACCATTTTCTATGCAGATGATGGGGTGTCACCTTTGGGGTCTAAGGGGATATTTGTTGAGGAAAAGAAAGATTCTTAGTCTCTGATTGATTTCTTGAGTTCTTCCACCACTAGAAACTTAACCAAGGAGAAATGAAACAAATTGGACTTAAGCTGATCAACCCTAGCTTGTACTTTATCTGCCATTTTACCTAGGCTTTTTTACAGGTACAAAGGTATATTTAAAGGGTTCTTCCTTGTGAAATTCATCATAAGCCTTATGTGATACTGGTATACCCTATCAAATATTCCCTCACAAGTGAAATATCGTTGGATCACTCTTAAAAAAAATTCATAATGCTCTAGTATGCATTCTCTTGGAATAGTGGCACCAAACCTATGCTTTTTATACTTGGGCTTCAGGAAATTAGTATAGAAAACTTGACCAAGAGGCATACCTTTAAACCACTTCTCCCCCTAGACTGGAATCTTTGTTGCAACATCTATCGTCTCCTCTGATACTTTGAAATTGATGTCATAAATACTTGTCTAAACTCCATTGAAATTGAGGGCAAAGTCCTTTGTTACCTACGCATTATATCCTTGAATCTTCTCGCAAAACCTCATGCATCCAACTTGCTCAAATGAAAACCTAAATGCATGATTAGAATTGACCAAATTCAGAATTTGTGGCTCACATCTCAATACATTTCCTCCTTTGTTGTATTTCTTTTTCCCTTGAGTGGCCATGCTTCAGATGTAGGCTAAAACTAAGACTGGTAAAGACAAGGAGGCTCAAGGGCTAAAAAATCTGGTAAGGCACTTTACATAGCAGAAAGGAAGACTAGGGTTTACTCAATTATGTGAAATAGACTCAATAAATATGATAAACAAGCTTTAAATCATAGGTTTATAAGCGTTGGACACTTTCTAGACATAAAACATAAGCTTTCAACCTTTGTGCAACAAAAACAAAGGATGTGTAACATGTGTTTATTGTGTAAGAATGTGTATTGACGATGCAGAGATGGTTTAGAGAGGATGTAGAGTTTGCATAGTAGGTAAGGAAACTTGAATTTGGTGAAGAACAAATCTCTAATCAATAAAAAAGGGTATTGAGCAATGAAAAATGTGAGGGGAGAAGTCGTGCAAATGTTGAGCAAAGAAGGATTTGAAAGGTAATTGGTCTGTTTAGGCCGATATGACTGCTTGGGTAGCACCAAGGAGTTTGTGCAGTGTGTGTACTTTTTCTGCAGACCAAGTACAAAACCACTTTGGAAGATAGAAAAATGACATAATGACCTTTGATGGCCTTATAACTTTCATAATATGTCATTATGCTCCATGCCACCCCTAAAAATATTCCACCTAGACTTATGACTTGACTCTTTTTGACATGCCTCTTATCATTTATTTGATGAATGACCCAAGGACCTTGAAACATATCATGAGACACAACTCTTTGAAAACACACACACACACACACACACACACTCAATGACTAAATTAGGAATTCATTGGTCTTCCCAAGACCAAGGCATGACTTTTCAAACTCTGGACAAACCTATAACCCTACCTTGACAATAATGATACTAACAACATCAACCAACTTTGACGAAGTATCAACCAGTAGATTCAAATTTGTTTCCATTGGTGTGTTCATGGATTTACATTCCAACATGTCAAATATCTTCAATATTTCAACTGCATACTTCCCTTGGTTAAGGAAGATCTTATATGGGCTCTACCAAACTTCAAGACCTAAGAAATAATGCAACGAGATTCTTCTTGCTAGGTCTTTCATCTGAAAATATGCAACGAGCTTCTTCTTGCAATTTGTGATGAGCTTTTTTTCTCTAGCCAAGAATAAATCATCCACATATAGTAGCAATATAACTGGTTCATAATTCATAACCTTGAAGTAAAGGTTAGGATCAACTTTACTTTTGGTAAATCCCAAGCTTGTCGGGAAACTATTAATTCTGCCATACCAAGCTCTCGGAGCTTGCTTCAACCCGTACAGGGATTTCTTCAACCTGCAGACATAATTATTTCTATCTTCAACTTCTAAAAACCCTTGTGGTTGTTCTATATACACTTCTTCTTCAATAACACCATTTAAGAATTTTGTTTGCACATCCATCTGGCGCAACTTCCACTTCATTTTGGCTACAAGAGTTATGATGGTTCTGATAGAAGTGTATCTGGATATAGAAGAAAATGTTTCTTCATAGTCAATACCTTCCTTTTGAGAAAATCTATGAGCCACAAATCGTTCCTTATATTTTCAATACTTTCATCTGTTGCATGTTTTATTTTGTATATCTATTTGGAAGATACTGCATCTTTGTTCTTTGGTTTGGGAACTCCTTCCCATGCATCATTCTTTATAATGGACCGGTATTCTTCTGTCATGGTGTCCATCCATTCTTTATTATGAATGGCTTCCTCAGAGCAAGTAGGTTCCTTCTCTACGAGATCACACATTAAGGCCATATAGTTGGAGAATGGCTTAGGATTCTTGCTTTGTCTCATGGTTCCTTCTAGGGCACCATACTTCTCTACATCTTGAATAAGTTCTCTTGCGCAAGATGGATTTCTCTTGTGAGATATTTTCATAAGAGGAGGTTCTTGAGATTCTATCATATCATAATCTTATGGAATCTCATCATCAGGGGTAAATGTAACTTCCTTCATTGGTTCTGTAACTCTGGGAGCCACGGGTTCTTCTTCATATACTTCTTCAATATGGCATTTCCTTGATCTCTTGAGTGTTGCATATTCATCAAACCTTACATCTCTGTTGATCTCAATATGATGGTAACCTGGGATGTAAATTCTGAAGGCCTTAGAGACCTCAAAGTATCCAACTAATATTCCATTCTTTCTTGAAGGATCCAACTTAGTTCTCTTTTATTTTGGAATCTGTACAAATAATGGACAACCAAATATTTTGATATGGATTACTTCTGGCTTCTTTCTGGTGAACATTTCTTTGGGAGTTTTGAATACAAGTGCACTATGAGATAATCTGTTTTGGACATATACTTTTGTTCTTGTTGCTTCATCCCATAAGTGCATTGGAAGATCTTGATCATGAATCATAGTCTTTCCTACTTCCATAATCAATCTATTCTTTCTTTATGCTACACAATTTTGTTCAAGATTATAGGGAGTGGTGATATCCCTCTTAATCCTGACATATTTTCTTAGAAAGGTTTATGGCATTGGACCACATACATCTAAGTGGACAAGTTCCAAGATTCCTCCTTCTTTACTGTCGCTCTTTGGAAAATGATTATTTATGTTCTTTCCTTGTGCACATCCTTTGCATACACCTTCATTATCAACCTTTAATTCTGGTAAACCTATAACTACCTTTCTTACTGATCCATCAAGATCTTTTAATGACTATGGTTGAGTTTTTAATTGCATGCGTTAATTATCCAATTGAGAAGCTTAATGAAAGAAAGAGGAAATAAGAGGAATTATGACAGCCATATACACATATTCAGATCTGAAATGAAGTAATAAATAACAAACCATAACCATAGAATTGATAACGGAGTTCGGCACAACGTTGCCTACATCTCCGGGCCTTTGTCTCTGTGGGGGAGGCTTCTTTATTTTTGTTCAAAAGCTCAAAAGTACATCGCAACAGTGCCAATTGGCTACAAGACTAATCTGGTCATGTTCTTCCATATCTATAGAACCCAGCAAAAAAAACGGCACGCAAAACAGATGACCGGAGCTCCTAGAAATGGCCCGCAAGTGTCTGCTCCTCAATAGCTTCCCTGCATAAAAATGGCTTTGACTTGGCTTCCCTTCAGCATAACTCTGCTTTGACTGTCCTCCTTGGCCTCAAACAAGCCTGGTTTTTATAGATCTGAAGTTGGTTATCCATCCCCAACTTCCTCCCAAAATTTGGCCTCCAAAAATGCCCAATATCTCCCAAAAATGGATAAAATCCATTAGTTATAGGCAAAATCAATTAAAAATCAAAACATTATATAAAAAACCCATTGTATTGTTTAAATTTGGGTGCATCCCCCTTTTGGCGCGCTCTTGGTCATATGGGAGGCGTCCATGTGGCCGAGCGCTCCACCTGTTGTGCACTGGCCCCCTGTCCCTGGCTCTTGGTCTTCGACGTGGGCATAGGACCACAACTAACAAACTAACCCGCACCCCTTTTTTTGGGATAGCTCCCCCTGATTTGCGTTGGTGGTTACATGGAGGACCCGAAGTCCAAGGGCTAGGCCCTATCCAAAATCTTGCACATAGCTCTCCTCCCGTGCCCTTAGCCACTGTGGTCACGTCGGATGTTAAGTGTCGAGGGCTGGGGCTAAGCCCCAGCCCTTTCCCCCTCCGAAAATCGATTCCAATCAATTCAAATAATTATTTTAGCATATAGTTATTAAGAACCAATAGAGGGTGGGTTGGTTAGCCCGACCCTGCCAGTCCATACGCTATGGGAGGTCGGGGGTTCGACTCCCGTGGACTCCAACCAATTTTGCATAAACCGGAGAGCCAACCATAGGGTGCCATGTGGCAGCCCATGACTGGGCCACGTGGCACCTCTCCATTCGTCGAGAACGATGCCATGTGTCAAATGTTGGATGGTCCACGTACCCTGTCATCTATCACCGCACCTTCCCTGTCAGCCTGCTGACGTCATCCATGCCATGTCAGCCTGTGCCACGTGTCACCCTTATAGTGGTGACACGTGTCACCCTCTGATTGGTCCAACTGTACCTGTTGTATGCTCCATCACCTACCACGTGTCATCACCAAAAGCTGCCACATCAGTTGTATGGTTGTACGGCATGTATAGTCAGCCTGCCACGTGGCACGTACGAACTGTATAGTCACCCATTTTTTTTTGCCTGTTTGGGTTTTCGGAAAGAATGCGATATCTTTCACATACGAAGCCTGTTTGATGAAGTAAATATATGGATGGAATCAAGAAGACGAGACAGACGCAATGGCATTGGTTTCGTCAGATTCCGAGCACTTTCATTTTTGAGCCTTTTTGAGCCCTGTCAGGGTCCTGGATCCGATTCTGGATCACACCTCCCCACTAAAATCCCTTTTGGTCCCCAAAAGGTTACTGACCAGTCAACAAGCTCGGGATAGGCCACATGGCTTGTCCTCTGTCTATGAACTCTGTCCTGTGCACCTGTCTCATCAAGATCAACTGTAACACAATCATGACAACTGACAGTATATTGTTAGCCATTTGAACCCTGTTACATCTTATTGAAGCC